>JAWNMV010000477.1:0-67408 GCA_035043635.1 Drosophila rellima
GATGCACACTAGGAGTCTCCGCCCCTTCTCGCTTCGCTGGCCACCATTGGCTTGCTACGGTCGCAGAAATGAGATGTGGAAATTGTGAATTCTTCCGAGCGCAGAGAGTATTTTCAATTTTTTTAAGAACAATGGGTAATATCGTATCCTACCTCTCATATCCTCAGTTCGATATATTGCGTTTTATTTTTCCAATAACGCTGGGCTTAATTCTAATTCAACTTTTTAAAACAAATTTAATCCAATTATCCAACAATTTTTTGTAAAATTCGAAGAAATGAGTCAAACAAGTCATCCAAAAGGCTCATTTAATAAAAGTAGGGGACAAAAATCTGCAACTTATAAACGAAGTAAGTTAGTGGCCTTTTAAAAATAAGATGAAAAGTTTGTTTGTATATTTGTCTGATTGCTTCAAAGATTAAATGTGGACAGATGTGATCTATATATCGTTGGAAAGGTATTTTAAAGGGCTCTTATGCATTCCTTTTTTTCTAAAGTACTTAGATAAAATTCTACTTTAGGCTAAATTAGAGAAAACGAGTCAAACTATTTAAATTAATTTTCGACATGTTGTAGTATGTAAAATTTGAAATATCTCGTAAAAAGGATTTTTAATATCAGAAATTTTGGAAATTGCTAATTTTTTTTACAATTTAACTTTGTTAGAATTTGTTTAGTGCCTGTAGAAATTTACCTCAGTACCATGGCCAAGATAAAAATGAGATTAAGAACAAAATAAATCAAAGTGCATTGCAGGAAAACTCTAAAATTTTAATTTAATTGAATACATTAACGACCGCATTGGAGGAGGCATTAGTTGAACTAGCGTACATTGCATGAATTTTTGCTCTTTAAAACAATGTTTACAGGTAGGTATCCAACCTAATAATTTGACATTCGTCCAGAAGCAGGCTCGGATCGATTGAATTAAAAATATGATAAAAAAAATACAACCGCTGTGCCTTAAAGGACGTTTATAATATCGTCAACGACGGATTGTCCTTTATCGCGACAATGCCAGCTCCCACACATCGGCTTAAACAACAGGGTTTTTGAACACTCAAAACGTCAAATTAATTACCGTTATTTCACTATTTGGCTAGATACATAAAACGCGACTCTCGTCTGGGTACAAACATAAAAATATTCAAGTAAGTTCATAGGAACAATCTCATCCTTATCTTATATCCAGTTATTTGCTAGTCGCTCGTCCTGATCACTCGCTTGTCGAGTGCAGTTCTAGTGTAGTCATGTAACAAACAGTATGACAATCAATGTGCATTTTCACTCACTAAGAGTTATTTTGTAAATTTTATTTAGCTCTTTTGCTTGCGTTTTGGGACGACCTTCACGGAATTCGACGGCGACTAAACTAAGACCACGGTTGAATTCGCTATACCAGCGATATACTGTGGTTGATGGTGCTTTATCGCCATACAAAGAACTGAGTTCATCGATACAGTCTTGTTGAGATAATCCACGTCGAAAGTTGTGAAAAATAATCCAACGAAAACCGTCTCTTGAAATTTCCACTTTTTGGCCAAATTAATTTTCTTAACTCCCTGTAAATAAAACAATTAGCCCTTGAGCATCAAAACGTTGTGAGTACGTTTATGCTAAAAATGTCAAACTTTATTATTATGTGGCCAGATTTTAGCTATTGTCATTAGTGTTGCTAGTTCCCGAAATTTAAAAAGCAACCCTCGTAAACCTTAATTATCGACCAAACTGTCATTTGACAGATATATAATAAGTGAACCAAATTTGGAAGACATCTCGAAAAAACCAAAAAGATTTTCGTACTAAAGATTCATTGTCGACTGTTCGTTCGAACAGTCTGTTTGCTGTTTTAAAAAATGTGTGTTTGCTATAGAAGCAAATAGAGAAGAGCCACTTGTATTTCAACAAGACGGGTTTACGCTGAAAGTCGACAATTTAACACAACTGACGATTTACCGACGACAATTATGACCGAACAGGATAAGATGGATACCAATCTTTTAAAAAAGATATGTGAATCGATGAATAAAAGATTTTTTTTTGTATTGCTAAATGTAAGGGTAATCCCATTGACAATAAAAAAATTAAATGACTACACATAATCCCAAAAAGCTATGAATCAAGCAATTTGTTAAATGATATACGATATCAAATATGAATTGTTGCTTAATTATAATTGTTTAAATAAACTAACCAACTTAAACTCTACTGAAACTTGTTTGTTTTGTGCTAAGAATATTATATTAAAAAACAACTTCGATACCAATTGTATTTTCTGAAATATTTACAAAAATTGAGGTGTCTTATAATTATGAAACGCACCTTATATACAATTAAAATTTAATATTTTGGGAGCAGATGCTTTTGGTATTTATGAACACATTTGCATAAAAAAAAACAAATTTCGGAAAATGTCGTTTAAGTAACTTTCGCAAATAAGGCTCGATATAATACCCCTTTTTGCAAAATGATTGTAAGCGAAATATTTTAATTGACTTTTTGATGCAAAATTGCTCTAAAATCTATTCATTTTAATCATAAGCTTGAGAATTTATACTCAACTGAATTCAAAATTTCTAATATTAAATACAATGATTTAAAATCGTATGTATTAAGAATATAACACCTTCAAATATCATTTAGAATATAGAAATTTTAAGAGCAGCAAGCTTATTAAAGATGCTTTGGCTAAAACCGACAAAGAGGACTAACTATTCATTATCATTAACTTGTTTATTTTTGGTTTTTTAGACCCCGTACTTAAAAAAAGTACAGAGGTCTATTAACTTTGTTTTATATAACCATTGATCGATTTATGTTTATATTCATATTTGCGTTACAAAATAAATAAATATACCTATTATGGTTAATCAATGCGTTTAACTTACGAACGTTCTTTTAGATTAAAATATAATAATTGTTTGGACTTGGATACCGTTAACTTTTGTAGAGTGTTTAGAGGGATTTAAATGTACTTTAGAATGGCATAAAATATAATTTCGTTACAGTTACTTTTTGCGAAATAATTGTTCGTAGCGCTTGCTACACAAAATGGAAGTTGCTTTTCAATTTTCTATTTCATTTGTAATTTTTGGCCAATTATGCATAATAAAGCACACCAAATCTAATATCTAAACGAAAGCTTAGAATAATAAAATGCAGAAATCCCTTATCTGGAGTCAAAAAAGTTTATGTTTTTTTAGCAAACGCCGTGAACCCATAGTGTCACACGATACGTAACGCAAGCCTCATTTTTTTCAGTATATATTTATGTTGTTTTCGTCTCTCTTTTTATACCCTGTGCCCATTGAAAATGGTCAAAAAGGGTATAATGGTTTTGTGCAATAAAGTGTATATATTCTTGATCAGTATCAATAGCCGAGTCAATTGGGCCATGTCCGTCTGTCTGTCCGTCTGTTTGAGTCAAAGGATCTCAGAGACTATAAGAGCTAGAGACTTCAAACTTGGCATGTAAGTTCATAGGTAGCGGGCGCAGATTAAGTTTATTTTAAAATTTGGACCTATATCATATAGCTGCCATATGAACGATCAGTCGAAAATCAAGTTTTAGTATGAAAATCTTTTTTGTTGTTTGAAATATCTCGACGAAACTGACAGGATATACATTTGGGATGGTCCTATACATCCTGATCAAATTTGGTTGAAATGAAACAGATCAAATGGTAGTATGAAAAGCTTTTTTGATATCTGAAATATCTCGACCAAACTGACAAGGTATGCATTTGGGATGGTCCTATACTTCCAGATCAAGTTGGGTTGAAATCGGAACACTATATCATATAGCTGCCATAGGATATTTAAGAAAATTTTTGAGGTATCCCAACAGAACTCACGAAATGGGAATTTTATATTTTCTTTAACAGTATGATCGAATTTGGTTTAAGTCCGAGGTAAAAGTCTAGTGACGAAAACTATTAAAAATAAAAATAACTTTCTTGCGCAGTGCCGAATGCCAAACCTGTTTTTTTTAAGCATAAGTTATTTATACAATTTAATATCGTTCGTCACAAAATTGGATATCAGAAAGTTGGGGGAATAGAAATGTTTTCGTCATTAGACTTTTACCTCGTAAAGAGGTTTTTTTTTAGAAGATATCAGAAATTTTTGTAATTGTCTATCTTCTAAAAAATACCTCTTTACGAGGTAAAATTCTAGTGACGAAAACATTTCCATGCCCCAAAATTTCTGATATCCAATTCTGTGACGAGCGATATTAAATTGAATATATAACTTTTTCTTAAAAAAAAAGTTTGGCATTCGGCACTGCGCGAAAATGGATATTTTTATTAGGTAAGAAGGATAGGGACTTTATGTATTTCATGGTACTTAGGCTTGATACAGGCAAATTCAAAAACGTCTGATATCTTCTAAAAAATACCTCTTTACGAGGTAAAATTCTAGTGACGAAAACATTTCCATGCCCCAAAATTTCTGATATCCAATTCTACGACGAACGATATTAAATTGAATATATAACTTATTCTTAAAAAAAAAAGTTTGGCATTTGGCACATTGCGCAATAAAGTCCCTATCCTTCTTACCTAATAAAATTAACCATTTTTGCGCAGTGCCGAAAAGATCTTCAAAATACCTTTTCAACGATATATATAACATATCTGTAGCTTCTATCGTTTGAATACTAGGGCGGTTTTAAGTTTAGCAAATTTGAGCGATTTCCCGCTAAATTAGCTTTTTTCGAAAAAGTCGTAGAAAAAAAAAATTTCTAATTTTATGATTGAGAATGAGATTTAACTATTTCAATGCTTTGATACAAACAAACACACAAACAGACAAACTGAATTTTCATCTCATTTTGAGAAGGCCACTAAAAATTTTAATTATCTTTTGAACCACTGAACGGAGTTCTATGATTGATTTGTCATTCGACGCGTATTTTTGATAAGAATCGTAGAAAATTAAAAAAATGTACCGAAAGACTCCAACGGCCCCATTTGCTGCAATCATCTAAATTTCGCCCCTCCTACTTTCACCTGATTATCTCACAAACCAGGTGAGTTTTCAAAAGTGTTAGTAAGCACTTTTGTTAGATAAAACTATACCTTCCGATCGGTATATAAGTCGATCTGATCGGACAGTTATAGCAAATTTTCCATTCTTCCTGTATATATTGCTAGTCGCCTTTCGCACCCTTCGTGATGCTTTCGACACTAGCGCGGACTGCCGTCCGCAGTGATACCACGTCTCAGTACCATTAAAAAACAAATTCGATTATAATGTTAAAGATAATAGAAAATTCCCAATGGTTTCGTAAGGTTGCGATATCTCCAAGAACAATAAAAAAAATGCATACTAAATCCTAATTTTCGATTAATCGTTCCTATGGCAGCTATATGATATAGTAGACCAAATTTGGTCATTAATGAAGGACCACCACAGATGTCTAATTTGACAGATTGGTTAAGATATCTCGAACAACAAAAAAGTTTTTCGTATTAAAACTGATTTTCGACTGATCCTTCCTATGGCCGCTATATGATAAAGTGCTCCGATTTCAACCAACTTTGGTCGGGATGTATGGAACCATCTCTGATGCTTATTCTGAGAGTTTGGTTGAGATATCTCAAACAACGAAAAAGTTTTTCGTACTAAATCTCTTTTTGACCATCTTCTAAAAAAACGTTATGTAACATACATAAAAAAAACGCGAAATTGTTCATACTAAAACATATTTAAAAAAAAAAAATCGTTAGAGTCGTTTTTTCTAAAATCTCCAGAAGGTGTGAAAAAAAGTTGAGAGGTATGCCTGAAAGCCCTTCAAATACCTTTCCAACGACATATAGAACATATCTGAAGCTTTTATCGTTTGGATACTGTGGGCGTGTCAATTTTAGCGGGTTTTTAGCGATTTCCCGCTAAACCAGCGATATTTCGAAAAAGTCGTTTAACAAACGTTTCTAGTTTTTGCATGGGGAATCGACCCACATTCACAAATATAAGCTATTTTAACGCTTTGATACAAACAAACAAGCAAACAAAAGAACTGACTTTTCATCTCATTTTGAGAAGGCGTCTAAATTTTTCAAATTTAATTATCTTTCGAACCAGTGGTCGGATTTTGATGATCGCGCTGTCATTCGACGCGTATTTTTAATAAAAATAATAATATTTGAAAAAATTTTACCAAAAAGCTCCAACGGCCCCATTTGCTGCAATAATCTTAATTTTGACCCTCCCATTTACACCTGCTTATCTCACCAACCAGGTGAGTTTCTAAACGTCTAAGTATGCACTTTTGTTAGTTAGAGCTATGGGCTATTGGAGTGCACAGGGTATCCTACAGTCGAGCACTCTCGACTGTAGCCGCACCTCCTCGCGAGCAAAGCGAGCCGGGGGCAGGCGAGCGAAGCGAGCAGGGGCGGAGCCCCCTTGTTTTAAATTATATGTGGTCGTTCGAAAACATACGGTCCATTTTCGAAGTAAATTTTTAAGAAAATGGTCAAAAATATAAAAAGTGAATTTATTCCAATGTAGAATCGGTATGCTCATCCTAGTGAAATTTTTCTAGCGTATATTGCTTAAAGAAATAACTTGAATATATTTCTGAAAAATTTTACGATTTTGGTCGCGGTGCACTGTTTCTGGGATTTGCCCACATATTGTATGAAAAACGATTTTTGTGAATGATTTTAGTCTCCAAGCAGTCAACGCTATGCGTGCGAAAATATCGTATGTGCATAAAAGTGAATGCTTTCCCAAGAAAATAATCTAACACTAGTTTACATCCATTTTGTGAATTGAATCGATGTGTGATTTTATCATGGACATTGGCCTCCTAAACACGAAAATCGTGCTTAAAATTTCTTTCATGGAAGCGTTTTTGAAATATTAAATAGTTCCGACATTTTTGAGTATATTTCCAGTTTTATTTAACCGAAAAATAGAAATCGCCAATAAAAAATTCGTTTCTAAGGTTTAACGTAAAGTTGATTCTGTTACGAAGAAAATAAGCTATTATGTAGCAAATCCATCACAGACATTTTTTTTGATTTTGAAAACTAGTGTAATTAAAGTGGCCTAAAACACATAACAAACTTAATGTTCACATGTTTTTTATACCCTGTGCCCATTGAAAATGGTCAAAAAGGGTATAGTGGTTTTGTGCAATGTATGTAACAGGCAGAAGGAAGCATCTCCGACCCTATAAAGTATATATATTCTTGATCAGTATCAATAGCCGAGTCGGTTAAGCAATGTCAGTCTGTCTGTCCTTGTGTTTGAGCCAAAGGATCTCAGAGACTATAAGAGCTAGAGACTTTAAACTTGGTATGTAGGTTCCTAAATAGCGGGCGCAGATCAAGGATGTTTTAAAAATTTGATCGGACCCCTATATCACATAGCTGCCATTTGTTGTTTGAAATATATCGACCAAACTGATAGGATATACATTTTGGATGGACCTTTACATCGTGATCAAATTTGGTTGAAATCGGACTACTATATCATATAGCTGCCATAGGAACGATCAGTCCAAAATCAAGTTTTAGTATGAAAATCTTTTTTGTTGTTTAAAATATGTCGACCAAACTAATAGGATATGCATTTGAGATGGTCCTTTATATCCTGATCAAATTTGGTTGAAATCGGACCACTGTATCATATAGCTGCCATAGGAACGATCAGTCCAAAATCAAGTTTTAGTTAGAAAATCTTTTATGTTGTTTGAAATATCTCAACCAAACTGACTGAATATGCATTTGGAATGGTCCCATTCATGGTTGGTCAAATTAGGTTGAAATCAGAGCAATTTATCATATAGCTGCCAAAGGTTCGGTCAGTCGAAAATTAAGATTTTAAATGAAAACTTTTTAGTGTTTGAAATATCTCGACCAAACTGACATGCATTTGTTATGGTTCCATATATTCTGATCAAATTGGGTTAAAGTCGGAACAATATAACTTATAGCTGCCTTAGGTCAGTCGAAAATTCAAATTTAGTATGAAATTGTTTGTTGTTTTTTGAGGTATCCCAACAGAAGTCACAAAATGGGCATTTTATATAGTCTTTAACATTATTATCGAATTTGATTTAAATCCGTTTAGTAGAGCATAAAGAGCATTAATTAGTCGAAAATTTAATGCCGCATCATCAAGCCTTAGGCGTGCTTAGCGGCTTGCAAAAAGGTATGGGGCTATCGGAGTGCCAGGGCACAGGGTATTCTACAGTCAAGCACACTCGACTGTAGCCGCACTGGGCGACTGGGCGAGCGAAGCGAGCAGGGGGCGGAGCCCACTTTTTTTCTTCACATTGTGAAGATAATATTTTGTTTTCTTCGGGACTTAAAATAATTTTGTGATTTTTCTGGAAAAAAACGGAGTCACGAGGGCTGAGCTTGTTGCGTTGGCGGTTATTGGGCTGTGGAGGAAGATGACGATGATGAACCCAAGGCAAAGCGCAGTTGCTGGGTCGACAAATTCAATTTGACTCGTGGGAAAGAGAGGAAGTTAAGTGGAGAGTAACGAAGTCTTCCACGCAAGTTTAAAATTTATTTGCGTATGGACGGAGCAACATTCGACCAGCTCACAATTTGGGTCGCTCCCCACTCAACTGAATGACAAATTGCAAAGTGACATAGCAATGTGAACACTTTGATGTGCTCTGCAAAGCATCACAAATAATATCAAAATATGTTGTCACATTGCACTATGGGGAAAATTTCCATCTTTCCAAAGTGTTAAAATTCGGATTTTTTTTATGTTAACATCTTAAGAAAACTTCAAACTGTAAAGTTCAGTACCAAAAATGTTATATACCAGCTCAGTGTTAAACCTAACAGCTGTTAAAGTCAGCTGTTGCTGACGATAAGCATGTGTTTTAAGATTGCAACATTTTTGAAGCCTATTTCAAATTGTCAATTCTCAAACGCAAAACATTTTTTTAAGGAAATTTAAAAAACATACCTATTATACGGGTTTTTACTTTGTGTTGGTTGTACTAATATTTTGTATTTATGCGAGTTCTATTAATATTCTGTAAAATTAGCAAGTGTTCTCAAAGGCAATTTCTTGAAATGAAATTTCAACTTTGCGAAGGCATATAAAACGACCATAAGGGTCCATACGTATGCGTCCAAGAGTATTTTGTAAACCCATTAATTTTAATTTAACGGCAATTTGTCTCAATGTGCACAATTCCTCACAATCAGCGCAAATTAATTCTTTGAAGGTGACTTTGAGTTTTCAAACGCCGAGCCGTTTGATAAATGCCGTAAGGAGAAAGGCAACTTCAACCAGGAAAATGCAATTTAAGATTTTTTTAAGTGGAAACTAAGTAAAAACATTACTTTTTTACAATATGAATCCTATTTTAAAACAAAAACCAATTTTTTTGCAAAAATTTCAATGCCAAATGGAAGAAATGCAACTGAAACAAAAAATATTTTAAATAAAACAGTTAATTTGGTTAATGAGCACAACCAAATCATCAAATGGCATCAACAATCGATAATTTGGACATCCAAAGTATGGTTACTGGTTGAAAGGATTACTAATAGAGCAATGAATACCTCAGATCCAGGTATTTCATTAACATGCCTTGTGAAGCGAGCTCGAAAGCATAAAGTTTTTGCCCTTTCCATCGATGCTATAAATATTTTATCATGTGAATTTGAAAGACAAGATGAAACTTTTGAGGAATTCGAAGATGAATTTAACATTTAATTTTTTCTGGTTGATGAAAAACTTGAAAATGAAGAAAATAACTATTAATTTCAACTAATTTTTCTTTAGCTCCTGAATTTCATCAAAATTATGTCTTTCCAATAGTAAAACTTAATTTTTATGTAAAAAAGAGTATTATAGTTAATAAATTTTTATATCGATCATATCGATTTTTATATAGTTACATTTTTTTATTTTTGATGGGTGGGCAGTGACACGCCCACTTTTCCACAAATGTTTACTAAATACTAAATAACAATAATAAAAAAAACGCATCAAAAAATTTTGCTTATTTTAAAAGTTATTAATTAAAACTCGAAAAATTTGTATTTTCCCCATAGTGCATTGTAGGGCAGTGAGAACTCAGCTTTACTCGAATTTTAATCAGATAGGCGAGTCATAATCGACTCCTTAAGAGGAGTCGCGGCTAGGCTACCATTTTCTCCCGACAAAAGAGTCATTTCGGATCGGAAAACGCGTGCGCTTGCGACTATTTAAATCAGATAGAGGTGTCGAAAAAGTCTCGAATGTGATAAAAAAAAATGTTGAAATGCCGGCTGGGTAGCTTGGCTGAGTATTTCATAAGAGTCTCAAAATGCATTTCCCTATGAGTCTAGAGCTAAATTTTACATATTATTATCGCGATTTGGTCCGCAAAAATCTAAACATAGAAACAGAAGGCAAAACAGAAAAAAACAAGGGGGCTCTGGCTACAGTCGAGTGTGCTCGATAGGTCTCTCCGATAGGTCATACGTATGTGGGCTACGTTAGGCATGCCGAAGGTGTGATGATGCGGCATTAACTTTTTGACCAATTTTGTCGTATTACATCTATGTGATCTAGTGAACCGATTTAAACCAAATTACAAACTCTGAATCTGTGAGTTTGTTTGACTTATCTCTAAAAACAACAATAATTTTCGTACTTTATCTTAAAATTCGTTCCAATGGCAGCTATTTGATATCAGATTTCCACCAAACTTGGTCAGGATGTAGAATACTATCCCAAATGCGTATTCTGTTAGTTTGGTTGAGATAAACAAACAAACAACAAAAAAGTTTGTCATACTAAAACTTGATTTTGGACTGATCGTTCCAATGGCAGCTTTATGATATAGTGGTCAGATTTCAACCAAATTTTATCAGGATATATAGGACCATCCCAAATGCATATCCTATTAGTTTGGTCGAAATCTTTCAAACAACAAAAAAGTTTACTTTCGACTGATCGTTCCTATGACAGCAATATGATATAGTGGTCCGATCGAATCAATTGTATTTAAATGTAATCGTAATCGTAATTGCTGAAATCGATGTTGCTCATGCCAAGAGTAGCCATCAACTAAAATTTGCTCAGCTTGTTGAAGTCCGGCAACACCAAATAATCTCTCCCACTCTTCTTAATCATCGAAATCAGCTGTTAAAGGCTGCTGCATTGCGCGCGCAATTTAAATTTAAATACTATGCTTTAATATTTGTGATTCTTTTTGCAGAATTTGTTAAGCATATAAATACAATGATAATAAATGAAAACCTATTGAACATATGTGCGAGCTTACTAGCTTATTATTAAACATAATAATTATTATAAATTCAGAGATTTCAGTGTTGTAAAAGGATCTGTCGTCGAGGTGTCAAGGTGCAAAATTATAAAGTGACATTTATACAAATCGCTTTTTGCAATGCATACTAATATCTACATACATATATTTTAACACAATCGTAAATATGTATTAACTTAAACCATGTTAATATATTAAAATAGGATAGAAATTGTAGCCAAATATCGATAATTTTGCCTATCGCTCGTATTTGCGTTCGCACTCTTCGTGCACATGCTCACTGTTATGTTTTTGCGCAAGCAAATGTGCATATGCTATCTCGCTCGCACTTGCCTATGTCTATGATTTTGATTTATGTGAATTAAAAGCAAATTTGAAATATCTACTCTATTTAATAGTCAATCGCTTTGAAACTTCCAGGGTCATTAAATTGGCTTACTTCTTATCTTCCTATTTAATTAAAAAGTGTTTTATTAAAGATCGCGTCTGATAATCGTTTTTTGCGATTGGCAGGCGAAAGAGGCGTGGCATCTAAAATTTAAAACAAACCTGATCTGCGCCCGCTATCCAGCAACCTATTTACCAAATTTGAAGTCTCTAACTTTTATAGTCTCTGAGATCCTTTGACTCAAACAGACTGACAGACGAATAGACGGACAGACAGACGGACATGGCTCAATCGGCTCGGCTATTGATGCTGATGAATATATATACTTTATAGGGTCGGAGATGCTTCCTTCTGCCTGTTACATACATTGCACAAAATACATTGTATAAAAAGTGAAGCATAAAGTCGAGCACAGCCGTTGCGTGTTACCGGTTAAAATTGCAACTGACAACTTCAACTTAAACTTGGCTGGACGCGACGTGAGAGTAGCTTTGCCTATTAGATTACCTGTGTCAACATCGTCGCAAATTACAGATGAGGCGGTCCAAACGAGTTTCAACTGCGTTTCCAGTATATTGCACAAACTCACTCATTCACTGGCCGCCCATGTTGGCAGAGACTTTATTGCCGCGACGCACAGTGTTGCCGTAGACGAAATCACGTTGCAAAAATTCCATGTTCGCAAACGAGGTTTTTAGTAAATCCATATTATAGAGAATTCTTCAACGATTACAAATATGTAACCCTTAATAACATCTGACTTTTTTTGTAACAGGTACAGATTTTCAAAGTTGACCGATTTTCAGTGGTTCAGAAAACGCACAATTTTTAGCTAATTTGGATCTCTTTCTGGTAGAATATCGCGAAAACTAGGTAACCAATCGTAAATTTCTTTGTTTTTATGATACAAAAAAAAATTTGCTGTTTACTTTGTGTTTTTCCAGGTAAATCGGGTTTTGCCAACATTCCATTTTTTCACTATTTTTCAACTTTGATGGAAAATAAAAAAAATATATAAAATATTATTTTCTCTATGTTTTCAAAATATGCTTATTGATTATTTCTTAAGCTTATTTCAAAATTTTAGCTGCCCGTTTTTTTTTTAAAGTGTAAAAAAGTAAAAAAATCATGGTTTTAAAAATTGTGTTGCATACACAAACAAAATACTCATTTAAATGATCAGGTACGCACCTGAAATAGTAATTATGTTGGCGTAAAAATAGTCAAACTTTCAATCAGAGAACAATATTGACTTATAGACGCCACAGGTAGGCACAAATCGTATTCTGGCACGTGCATAATATCAAAATTGCATAATTTGACCTAATTCCTATGGCAGCTATATAATATAGTAGTCCGATTTAAGCCAAATTTGGTCAGGATATATAAGATTATCCCAGATGCATGTTCTGTAAGATTGGTTGAGATAACTCATTCAAGAAAAAAGTTTTTCTTACTGAAAATAATAATTTTTATACTACTCCTTAATTATCGACCAATCGTTTCATTGGCAGCTAACATACATATATGATATAAATGAGTGTATGTACCAACTTGCACGATATTATTCAATTTTTTAAACACAATAAACGGAAAAAAAAACGAAAATTAAAATATATTTGATCGTCACAACCAAGGCTCGAGCCCACGACCGCTAACGCTGAAATTAGGGCAATTTAAAATATAGAGCGTTCTAATTAAGCATAGATCAAGCCAATATTATCCGCCATGTTTGCTGAAAATTTCATTGCGATCGGATGATAAACATCGAAGATATTAAACAACTAAATTTGCCTATATTTGCTATACCTTAACAGCAACAATTACAAAACAATTAGACAACAACAACAATGAAGTTTGACTTATGTTCTAGTAATAATGAAGCCTACAATAAGTGCGTTGAGCGTTTGTTATTTTCTAAAATTTTCATTTGGGCCATGGTCTTGGGTTCGAGTCTTGCCATGGACCAATTTTTTTTTTAATATTTATTATTAAGGTTTAATAATATAATTATTATTTATTTATATATTATTTATTAATATAAAATTTATTATTTTTTATATTAATGTTATATTTACATAAAATAGAAATTTCTTAATTAAAAAGACAATTTAAAGGATATCTCATCTAATAGAATATGCATATAGTACATTCTGACAATCAAGCTTTATTATGAAAAACTTTTTTGTTTATTAATATATCTCAACCAATTCACTAGAATATGCATCTGGGATGATCTTATACCATCTGACCAAGTTTGGTTGAAATCGGTTGACTATATCATATAGCTGCCATAGTCGAAAATCAAACTTTAGTATGAAAAACATTTTTGTTTATTGAGATAGCGCAACCAATCTAACAGAATATGCATCTGGCGTTATCTTATACATTCTGACCGAGTTTGGTTGAAATCGGTTGACTATATCATATAGCTGCCATAGGAACGATTGGTCGAAAGTGTATACTGAGTATGCAAATTTTTGTTGTTTCTGGAGATACCACAATCAGACTCGCAGATTGGGAATTTTCTATTGTCTTATACCTCCTGAAACAATGTTTTATACATGTACAGATTTATATTATTTTCTTTAAACCAGGAGTTGGTTTTCCAAAGTAAGCACGGGGTAATCGACAGTGGAGTATGCTCGACTGTAGCACCGCCCACTCGTTTTTTATGAATAAGTGCTTTTTTTGTTCTTATTTTAGTTTGTACGCATACTTTTTCTGTGCTAAAATCCGATGCATTTCTCTATTTTTAATTTTATAAAAATTAATATAATTCATAATAAAAAGAAAACTTACTAGAATTATATATAATTAATGTGTCAGTCATTTAAAAAAAAAAATTAAGACAATATCATGAATACAAGTATTCTATTTTTACAATCAAAGCTTCGCATTAAGCTTGTATGTATAGTTTTTTTGGCAAGTGTATGTAAATGTAATCAATTGCCTGCGCTAGATATGCACGCTCACTTAATTCAGGACCGTCATGAAAAAAAAAATTTAAGGTACTCATATTATGTTACTTATATTGTGTTATATTATATTATATTAAAATTTCATATTCATATTCTGTATTCAGTTTCAGTGATAGTCAAAAGATTTCAACTATTCTCTGCATGGTGGTTCTGAATTGAAAACTTTAATAGCTGTTTCTAAAAACATTTTATAGAAAAAAAAAGTTAACGGTAAAGTACCGTTTTTTCGTAGAATGAGAGCAAAACATATCTCGAAAACGAAATGTGTAAAGAGTTTCTTGACAGTGTCAAAAATTAGTAATCCTAGTTAATATTATTTTTTATGTTACCTATTTATAGTTTTCTTATTTATTTTTCACAAATTAACTTATTGTTAATCATTAAATAGCTATAGATTAAAAAAATTTGATCAATATAAATAAAAAGCTATTATTTTCATATCTAAAGGCAAAAAATAAAATTTATTTTCAGTGTGTAAAGTGTTTCTTGACATACTGTATATATTTTATTTATTATCAAAATGCTTTTTGTATCGTACGACTGTAGCCTTTCGAGTTGTTGTTGCTGTTGCTTGTCTGCCTCGCCTCCATTTGCTTTGTATTACTGTTTTAAACAGCGATTTGGTTCGATGATGATCTACATACATACATATATATGTACATATTTGTTGTGATGACGAGGTAGTTGCTGAGGGTGGGGAGAGAAGCAGGGAACTCTGGGGGTTCACTAAAGGCTTGGGATGCCGGTAATAACATCATGAGTCGACCGGTCGTCGAAGCGTTTGCTCGGTGACATGTTTCTATTTCTCTCCGTCTCTTGCTTCCTGTATCACTCGCTGTTTCCCTTTGCTCCCTCTTGATGTCTCGTGTTGCTGCTGTTCGCTTGATCGGCATGTCATTTTCTGACTTTACCGTATTTTATTGTCGTGGCTTTAGTTGTTGTTGCTGTTTGCTGCTATAAACAATATTTTTGTTGTTGTCGGCGTTTCTTTATTGCCTCTTAATGTGCGCATTGTTGTGTGTTCTGCACTTTGTTGTTATTTCTGTTTATTCTTCCACTGAAATTCGTTTGTTTTTATTTCTCGTTTAGTATTCGGTGCCTGGCACCGGCGATCACTGTTTCAAGCTATGACAGGCGCAGCAATAACTAAAAAAAACACAATTGCAGTGCATGTGCACTAGACGTTTACGCCGCACCGCGACGCCATCGACATTTTTTGCCTTCTCTGACGCGCCGCCGCCGAGCCATGTAAATAACGGCGCACAGTGTAAGATTTTGTCAATCTAGGGGGACTTAATTCAGTAGCGGTCGTATTTTTAAAGCTATCGACTTGAAATTTGGACTGAATGTTCAACTACCGCCAAAGAAATTTTTGAACTAAAAGTGAAAGTGGGCGTGGCACATAAAAGGGCGTAAAATAATTTTTCATGTTTTTGACATACAAACCGCAATAAAAAAACAAATTTAGTAAATTTTTTAGTATTTTTTGTTTTAATTTTGGCAAACTAAAAAATATTTTTTTAAAATTAATAATAAAAAATTTTTTTTTTTTCCAAATTGATTACTTTTGTGATATGCTCATGTTTTTGATTGTAACTTCAAAATTACTGGCCGGAAAAATTAAAAACTGGTTTTGTTTCAAAAGTAATTTATTTATTGAAAGAAAAAAGCGATTTGAATTCTTTCACTATTTTTAAAATTAAAAAAAACAACTCAAAGTTATAAAAAATAAATTGACGAAATAACTCTTTGCAAATTTTTGCAGATCTTTACTTTTTCTTTGCTGTGTTTTTGAGCAACAATCAGAAAATGGTTTTATAGTTCTTCTGCTGCTGTTTGAGGTTGAAGGCGCGTCATCAATCTTATGATTAAAGTGTTTTATTGTGCCCTGAAGCCATTTTGCATTATTGGTCAAAAATCTGGATTTATCTCTCCTATATTCAATTTAAATTCATGGCACATTTTTGTTAAGTACACCTTTAACTTTTTATAATCAATATCATTGCCAAAAATCATCGCTGCTTACTCTAAAGGCAAGCTAAGCTTACCGGTTCTTACGTTGCTTGACCAAACCTCGAAAAACTTAGCGCGTGTTATTGCACTCATTGCTAAATTGAAGGCCTTTGGCCAAAATTTTATTGCTGATCCTGATTCAGAATGATTTTCTGCAAACGGTGTATGTTCCGGTTGATTTGAATATGATTGAATATTGTTAGTTTTTTTCCACCAAAAATAGAATATTGATAAAAAATTACTTACTTTTGGGCACTTATTCCACTTATTCTTTGCCACTTATAAAGTCCCTTTATAACGCTAAAAATCAATAATGATCCAAGAATGATGGAAAAAATAAATTTGACTGATCACAGTGACCACACGATCCAATTGAAAAGACTAAACTTTGTCAACTGTTGCTCGTTAAGCGATGCAATTTTGCATGCATTACAAATGCACTGGTTCAAGAACCGTTATTTTCTAAACAAAAATTTTTGGTTTTGTTTTGGGCTTGTCTTTGTACCATTTGAACATTTCTAAATTGACTTCTTAAAAGCTCATTGACCTTAAAAATCATTTTTTTTTTAATTAAGTACCCGCCCCCCTATTAAAGGTATAGGTGATTTATGCAAATCAAGTATTTTTTTTCCAATTAAATAAAGCAACTTTAAACCAAATAAAAATTTAGGCTAACTTTTATAGCTCGAAATTTCTACAACTCGAATTCAATCTAAATCGAGTGGCAATAGCGTTCACTTTACTTAAAGAAATAATTTTATAAGTCGGAGTCTCCATAATTCGAACTTTTTCTTTGGATAATGGTGAATCGAGTTAGGGGAGTTTGATTGTATTTCACTTCAAAATTTACTATGTGTAATTTATGGACTTAATTAAAAGAATAAAAATAGTAAACAAAATGGATTTTTTAGTTATCCTAACAGTAATGGCCCCCTGTATTGAATACAACTAATCAAAATTATTGACACGTTCTACTAAAACCTTAAAATAAAAGTGCAAAGAGCTTGTATTTTAATTGCTGTTTTTTTTATTATTTAATTTGGTGTGGTATATATTGACTCGTTGGAAGATTCCGATGAAGAGATGAGTGCTATTTATAATAAAAGAGTATCACACCAGACAAAACTTTCTTGAAATTTTTGATAATAGCGTGTTTATTTATTTTTATGCCCTGAGCGGGTATATTAAGTTTGTTAAAAGTATGTAACGGGCAGAAGGAATCATTTTCGACACAATAAAGTACATATATTCTTGATCAGCATCAACAGCCGAGTCGATATAGCCTTGTCCGTCTGTCCGTGTAAACAAGAGGATCTCAGAGATGGTAAGGGCTAGGACCACCAAATTTGGATTATATAGACTCCCCATTAAGTTAGGCAGCACCAGTTTATGTTGAAATTTGCCACGCCCACTGTGGGGGCGTAATTTGATGAAAACTAACATCACCTTTAATTTAGGGTTATAAGTTAAATCTTTAAATTTGTTTTATGCCAACGGGTGTAGGATCATGCCCAGCATCTTATCACCAATTTTCAACAGGATTGGTTCATAAATAGTGAAGATATTAACAAGTTTGTGGCAGCAAGGAAATATAATTAAAATGATTAATTAATTCATTTTATATTTACTCTGCCAGAATGTATGGATGTATGTATATCGAGCTAGCCAGAGTGCATAACCGGCGCAGTGGTCGAGGTGATAGGTGGGCGGCATGCTAAACATGAGACGCGGGTTCGAGTCCGGGCGGTGCATGCAGAGTTTTATGTTTTTCGTTGGTCTTCTTGAATGTAAGTATAACACATTTGCCATCGTCAATACAATCGGTCCATGAGTCCGATGGTGAAGATACGAGCCTGTGCGTTAGAGGTCGTGTGTTCTAGTCTGGGTTGTGAGTTCAAATATATTTTAATTTTGGTTTTTTTTTATTCTTTCCTTTTAATGCATTTAAAAACTTTAGTGATATCGTGCAAGTTGGTACATACATATATATATGATAGCCACCATTGAAACGATTGGTCGATAATTAAGGATTAGTATAAAAATCATTGCCCTTTATAGAGATATCTTAATCGAACTTGCTGCGTTTTGCCTAGGCTCAGGGTATCTTACTGTCAAGTGCACTCGACTGTTCCGCTTGTTATTATATCAGTTCTGCTTCTTTCTTCGGTGTACAATTTGCTAATGCTGTCTTTAAAGTGTGTGATTTTGTTTAATTTATAAATGTCATCCAATTAAAACTGCTTTAAAGATCAGCGCTGCCACGTTTTGAAAATTATTCTCATTCACAATTTAACGTTCTAAAATATTCTGTTATCCGGACACCACGCAAAAACAAGTCTACATACGACCCGTTTTTTCTTAAATTTAAAATTTATTTTAAATCTTATTATTGTACAACAAATAACAAAAAAATATATATCTCCAATACAAACGTTTTAAGTTATTAACAAAAAACTGAAAAGGGCACTGACAAACGTACACACTACTTGAACAAAATATGAAATTTTATTATACCCTGTGCCCATTGAATAGGTAGATTGATCATTATCAACAGCCGAGTCGATTAAATCATGTCCGTCCGTGTGTTTGAATTCGTCGTTCGCAGAGACTAGAAGACCTAGACCGGACCCCTATATTATATAGCTTCCATGGGACGGTCAGTTAAAAATCATGCTTTAGTACGAAAAACTTTTTTGTTATTTGAGAACGAATCTGAAAAAATATGCATCTAGTATAGTCTTATAAATCTTGACCAAAATTGGTTGGTCAGGGCTCTGGGCAGTGGTATTTATAAAATTGTTGCAGTTAAACACCACCCTGGTCCGATACAGCAGGGATTTTTGCATAGGTACATTTCCATGCCCCAAAATTTAAATTTTAGCGGGTTTTTGGCAATTTTCCGCTAAACAAGCGATTTTTCGAAAAAGTCGTAGAACAAACGTTTCTAGATTTTTGATAGGGAATAGATCCTCATTCAAACTTTTAAGCTATTTCAGCGCTTTGATACAAACAGACATACTGACTTTTCATCTCATTTTGGGAAGCCCACTAAAAATTTGAAATTTATCTTTTGAACCACAGAACAGATTTTAGTGATTGAGGTAGAAAATTAAAAATATGCAATCATCAAAAATTTGCCCCTCCTACTTACACGTGATTATCTCACGAGCCAGGTGAGTTTCTTAAATTTTATGTATGCACTTTTGCTAGTTAAGACTATTCCATTTTAGATCATTTTTATACCCGTGCCCTTTGAAAATGGTCAAAAAGGGTATAATGGTTTTGTGCAATGTATGTAACAGGCAGAAGGAAGCATCTCCGACCCTATAAAGTATATATATTCTTGATCAGAATCAATAGCCGAGTCGATTGAGCCATGTCCGTCTGTCCGTGTGTTTGAGCCAAAGGATCTCAGAGTATAAAAGCTAGAGACTTCAAATTTGGTTTGTAGGTTGCAGGATAGCGGGAGCAGATCAAGTTTGTTTTAAATTTTAGATGCCACGCCTCTTTCGCCTGCCAATCGCAAAAAACGATTATCAGACGCGATCTTTAATAAAACACTTCTTAATTAAACAGGAAGATAAGAAGTAAGCCAATTTAATGACCCTGAAAGTTTCAAAGCGATTGACTATTAAATAGAGAAGATATCTCAAATTTGCTTTTAATTTACATAAATCAAAATCATAGACATAGGCAAGTGCGAGCGCGATAGTATATGCACATTTGTTTGTGCAAAAACATAACAGTGAGAACGTGTACGAAGAGTGCGAACGCAAATACGAGCGATAGGCAAAATTATCGACATCATTTGGGTACAATTTCTATCCTATTTTAATATATTAACATGGTTTAAGTTAATAGATATTTACGATTGTGTTAAAATATATGTATGTAGATATTATTATGCATTGCAAAAAGCGATATGTATAAATGCCACTTTATAATTTTGCACCTCGACAAAAAATTAGTGCTATGCGTTCTCCTGCAGGAGAGACGACAGATCATTTTACAACACTGAAATCTCTGAATATATAATAATTATTATGTTTAATAAGCTCGCACATATGTTCAATCGGTTTTCATTTATTATTATTGTATTTATATGCTTAACAAGACCTGCATAAAGAATCACAAATATTAAAGCATTGCATTTAAATTTAAATTCCGCGCGCTATGCAGCAGCCTTTAACAGCTGATTTCGATGATTGAGAAGAGTGGGAGAGATTATTTAGTGTTGCCGGACTTCAACAAGCTGAGCAAATTTTAGTTGATGGCTACTCTTGGCATGAGCAACATCGATTTCAGCGATTACGATTACGATTACGATTTACTATTTTAAATAAATTAAATACAATTTATTCAATCGGACCACTATATCGTATTGCTGTCATAGGAACGATCAGTCGAAAATAAACTTTTTTGATATTTGAAAGATCTCGACCAAACTAATAGGATATGCATTTGGGATGGTCCCATATATCCTGATCAAATTTGGTTGAAATCGGACCACTATATCATATAGCTGCCATAGAAACGATCAGTCCAAAATCAAGTTATGGTATGATAAACTTTTTTGTTGTTTGAGGTATCTCAACCAAACTAACAAAATACGCATTTGGAATGGTATTCTACATCCTGACCAAGTTTGGTTGAAATCTAATATCAAAAAGCTGCCATAGGATCGATTTTAAGATATAGTACGAAAATTATTGTTGATTTTAGAGATAAGTCAGCCAAACTCACAGATTCAGAATTTGTAATTTGGTTTAAATCTGTTCACTAGATCAAATAGATGTAATACGAACAATTAGTCAAAAAGTTAATGCCGCATCATCACACCTTCGGCATGCCTAAGGTAGCGCACATACGTATGACCTATCGGAGAGCCAGGGCACATGGTATTTTATGGTCGAGCACACTCGACTGTAGCCGGAGCCCCCTTGTTTCTTTTAGTTTTCTAGTTAAAACCCCTTTTCCACGAATTGTTTGCATTTTGCAAAAAATTCATTGACAGTCTGAAATTTGCCATATTTTGATTTTATTTTAAAATTTTTGTTATTTTTATATGTGTAATTTTTGTTTGTTATACCTATAGGTAATACATTAAAGTATGTATCTGCACAAAAAAATATTGAAAAAAAGTGCATTCGTGCTACTTTTTTTATTTTGCAATTATTTCTCAAACTACATATAAAACTCTTTGTCCTGACTCACTAGAATGAACGGGTACCCCAAACCGCTAAAGCTAGAAAGCTGAAATTTTCACACAACATAGCTAAGACAATTTTATCGTGCAATAAGACGGCGTTTTGCAAAGTTCGACCTGTAAGTGGGTCAAATTCGGGGTCAAATGTCACGGAATTGCTTAGTATGAAAAACATTTTTGTTTCTTAAGAAATCTTAACCAAACTCACAGATTGTATATTTGGTACTACTTGTTACATCATGACCAAATTTGATCGAATTTGGATGAATCTATCTTATAGCTGCCATAGGAACAATCGGATGCCAATTAACCTTTAGTATGAAAACTTTGTTGTTTTATGAGATATCTCAACTTAATTCTAAGATTTGCTCTCTTTGAGAAATCCAGACTTTTCCCTTAAATTTAGCTTTTTTCCCGCCTAATCTGGCGATTTATTTTAAAAAAGGGGCTTTTTCTCACAAAATCTGATTTTTAGCCAAGGTCAAACTGCAGGGAAAAATTTAAAAATGCGCACAGCGGAAATTGAATTTTTTCTTGTTTACAAAGAAAATTTCATATTATATAACTTTGTTATTCTGTACAATCTTACCCTTTCAATGTGGGGTGTTGTGCGAGCAAAGCGAGAAGGGGTGAGTGGTATGTTTGAATTACCAAAAGTCTTAGTATGCATCGAGCTGATCGGACAGTCATAGCAAATTTTTAATTTTTCGTCCCTAGATTAGATATGATATGAAACACATAATCTAACTTAGTATGTAGAATGTATGGTTATTAGCCAAATAGTATATTCGTAGGCTTTCAGAAAGCGTTAAGCTTTCTAAAATCGTTTGTGGTATATTATTTTCATAGAAAGCCATGCAATATCACATAACAAATCGCTCACAGCTTATTAATATTTGGTTTATTAAGTACAATTTTCAAGTACTCACGTTCGTATATTAGAAAATCGCAAATTAGAAAATAAGTAAAATTATCAATCAAAAATAATTTAATTTATATCTTTTGTATATCGCTTAAATTTACCATTGTCTGACATGATTTTAGTCCGACTGTTTAGAATCTAAAGCCATCATTTGTGCAGTTTTCAGTAAGTTTTTCAGCTCACGTCATACTCACAGCACTGCGTGTCTTTTATTGTAGTTGATACTCACACTCTCATTTTATGATCATTATCACAGTTCAGTTAACTCTTTTCACACCATAACGCCAATCACAAACCCGCCCCAGCCCAATATCAGAATTAACAGTTGGGCTGAAAAATTCGTATCGTTTTATAGAAAAACTATTTTTTTTATCACAATTCGATTTTTTATTTAACGTAGTTTCCATTGAGAACGATACAGCGAGTATAGCAATCTTCCAACTTTTGGATACCAAAATAGGTCTCAGCTTCGGCGATTACCTTTTTATTGGCGCTAAATTTCTTTCTAGCGAACAGTCTCTTGAGATCTGAGAGCAGGAAAAAGTCGCAGGGGGCCAGATCGGGAGAAGATGGAGGAGCGGAAGTAATTCGAAGATCAGATCAATTTTGCCATCGTTTTCATGGATTTGTGATACGGTGCACTGTCCTGGTGGAACAGCACTTTCTTCTTTTCCAAATGGGGCCGTTTTCCCGACATTTCTTCCTTCAAACTCTCCAATAATGCTATATAATAGTCGCTATTTATGGTTTTTCCTTTTTTAAGGAAGTCGATGAAAATTATTCCATCCGCATCCCAAAATACAGACGCCATAACTTTGCCTGCTGACTGTTGCGCCTTTCCACGCTTTGGAGTTGGTTCATCGCGTGCAGTCCACTCGGTTGACTGTCGATTGAATTATGGAGCCACGTTTCATTCATTGTCACATATCGACGCAAAAATTCAGATCTTTGACGATTGAACAGCTTTAGACACTGCACTATGGTAAAATAGTCCGATATTTCGGCATTAATTCAAAATTATTTTTCTTCAATATCTAAAAAACTTTTTTGATTCCAAAATCTAAAAACTCCAAACCAAACAAAAATATTTGTTTAAGATTTTTGGGACTACCCTTAATATTTTAAGCGCGCTCGAAGTCAGCTGATTGAGAGTTCCCATGTGAACTGAAAAAGTGCGGAAAAAATAATTGCAACTTTCAGAGCGAATTGTGTTTGTTATGTAAACATTATAAAAAAAATGGTAAATATGGATAAACTTGATAAAGGTATTTAAAAGGCGGTATTAGTATAGATTTTGAATATTAGTGTTTTATTGTGCAATTGTCCAATGTTCATGTGTATTTTTAGATAAAAACTAACAAATGTGATCCTGTTCTGTTAAGCTTTACATTAGAATAGTGGCAGATATCATCAGAGTTTTGCCTTAAGGTTATTAACAAAACCATCTAGAATCAGATGTTAATAATCCTTTTTGCCCGTTTTTGCCCCTTTTCGTGAAAAATCACATGTTGCAGGTGTGCATTTATGCTTTAAAATCGGATTTTTCTTGGAGCATGATTGGGATGGGGTTGAAGACACTGTCAAATTGAAAAAAAATATATTGTATATTCTACTTTAATCTAATTAGCACACATGAAAAAAAAAAATATACTTTTTCACTGAGTTGTGGACAAAAGGGGGGGTGAAGACAAGGTCCAATTAAAAACACAAAAAATATATAAATTCTACTGTAGCCTAAGTAAGATTAATGCTAAATATTAAGCATCTAGCTATTTATTTAGATTTTATATAAATATTTTACCTTTTTTTTCGCAGTCGGATAAG
Source organism: Drosophila rellima (assembly GCA_035043635.1). Taxonomy (NCBI): domain Eukaryota; kingdom Metazoa; phylum Arthropoda; class Insecta; order Diptera; family Drosophilidae; genus Drosophila; species Drosophila rellima. The sequence goes on from JAWNMV010000477.1 coordinate 24,595, forward strand.
GAGGGGGAGGTGATGGCGTGGTCCAAATCCAACAAAAAAATAAAAAATTAGTCTAACTAAGGTTCATGCCAAATTTCAAGTCCGTATCTCTATATTTGGAGTTTATGCCAAATTTTCCGGTTTTTTTTAACAGTGCTTACGTTGTTGCTTTTGGTCGACTGTGAGCTCACGCGGCACCCACTTTGCACCAGAGAGCTGCAACGAGTAAACAGTTTTCGCTCAGACTCGAATATCTACTTGTGACCGTTGTGTTTTGTTACTTACTACGGAGCGGGCAAGAGAGAGCAGCAGCAACCTCGCTGAAGTCTACCTAACTATGTCGATCTACCCAAATGTGCGTCATAAAAATTAACAACAACAACATAGCAAACTCTGAGTGAAACAATAATGTAGGTTTGAGGACTTTATGATTTTTAAAATGTGGTTTATTATAATATAATTAGTCTGCTGCTCAATAATTTCTTTCAGTGTAGACCTTTTTTTTGCTCGCACATTTGGGTAGATCGACATAGTTAGGTAGACTTCAGCGAGGTTGCTGCTGCTCTCTCCTGCCCGGTCCGTCGCGAGTAACTCGAGTCATGACTCGAGTAGTGATACGATTCGTTACTCCTTTTCTGATCCGTTTGTGTCAACGATTCACAACAAGTAACAAATCGTACACTCTACTCGAGCGTAAGCAGGGCAACGGAGAACAATTCAACTCGAATCTACCCGTTGCAGCACTCTGCTTTGCACAGAGCTTTCGCATACCCAAATATTCACGAGCTATAAGTCCAACGCGTTCCTTTGATATCTTCAGAGTGTCAGCTATCACCATTAACTTCACTTTACGGTATTCCAAAATGATTTTGTGGATTTGTTTTTATTTTTTCGTCCGTAACTGCCTCTTTTGGACGTCCACTGCGTTCATCGTCTCTGGTGCTGTACGGAATTTAGCAAATCACCTACGAATGGTTGCTTCTCCTCCTGCAGAGTCCGGATAACAATTATCCAGCCACTTTTTAGCATCAGAAGCATTTTTTTCTTGAAAAAAAAACAAAATGCTATGTCAAAAAAAAAAATATTTCTTTTGAAGGTTAGTACTCATCAAAAATTATACAGATTTAATTCTAGTGGCACCCTCTAACAGAAACGATGCGAACTTTTTAGCCGAGCTCGTATGTGTGTACGTAGCATGTCGTCTATCTGCTTTGCTGTGACATGTGTCCTAAGATTTTAAAATGTCAATTTTTGTTTTAGTTATATCAACCGTTCGTGTACTATCGCCATTCCCTCCATCAGGCCTCTTTGGATGCACTTCAACTTTCCTAATAGAAATACGCACAGCATTTGATTTAATTTTCGTACGCTAATTCAATAAGATTTATGTGCCATTTGACATATTTTCTTTTTAGTCCCGGCGCTCTTCACAGCGCATTGAGTGTGAGTTTGGAATTGTTGTCGTGTCGTGTTTTGGTTTATCTATTCCTAGACATATCGCTAAATGGGTTTTCTTGTTTGCTAAAAATCAAATCAAGGCCAATAAATCAACACTCAATTCGATTTGTGTGCGCCAGGCAAATTGATTTGCTAGAAAACATCAGTAAGCGAGACTTTTCTTTTGACAGAGGTGAGGTTGTACCTAGAAAACGTTGAATGGGGGTATACAAGATAATGTGAGAGTTTAGTTACCGCTGTAGTCTACCCCAATTGATGATAATCTACAGAAAACAGTCAGTGGCAGCAACAGCAGCAGTAAACAAGACGAACATCATCTTAATAACTAATCCCAAACAGGCTTTTGAAATAGCCAGCAAACGAGTTAAAACGGAAATTATTAACTTCTGTAAGGCTTTAATGGTAGCCAACTAGCTCTGGGGTGCCAGGACCAGCAACCAAAGAGGCAACTCAACTATCGACAAATCTCGGAATAGGCAACAGCAACAGCTGTAGGAACTGGAGGCAAACTATGTCATACACTAAAAGATAACCTTTCTGGCAGGCTGTTTGAAGACACAAGCCGGGTAGTAGTAGTTAATTCATTTTAGATATCACGTATACTTGTCATACCCTGTCAACACCATTCCACACCCGCGCCGGTCAATGAGTATTCAACAAGCGATGCAGGTACAGCTTCAACAAAAACAAGTCGGCTGCACGTCATTTAAAAATATTTCAATCGGTACATGGGTAGTCAGTTCAAATAAACTCGTCAGTGTAGCTCGCTTGGACTCACTTGACTCGGCTGATTTGCTCCACTTGTTCTCATCGATGGCCCTGCTCCGTTTCGCTGGCCTTGAATGTAGCCATGGGCTGACCTGATTCTCATTTCCAGTTTTAATTCTCAGTCACTGAGTAAGTGATGTGTGTGATTCGTTTTTTTGCACACTCTTATTTACGCATCTTGGTGCGTTTAATTGATATTGACATTTGTTGATCATAATTCTGTTTCTTTGACACTTGGCTTGCTTATTGAAATAATTGAATTTTTATCGTTGCAATCGAGCTTCTTATATGTATCATATCATCATTGTAAAATTCACCAATAGCAAAAGAACAAGTAAGAAATCTTAAGTCGAGCTACGAGATACCCTGCACCCAGGCCCGTAGATACTCAAACAGGTATTTGCACTTACGTGCATACATACCTGTGCCTGGTTCCTGTTGTATGGGGAGGGCGGCCAAAAATACTTCTAGTTGAGGTAGAGGCTTGAAACTTACCACAAAATTTTATAAATTTATAGACAGATGATGTATAAAAATTAGGTGGATCAGACTACTATATCATATAGCTGTCATATGAACGGTCTAAATTCAAGTTTTTGTATGAAAAACTTTTTTGTTTTTCTTCATTTTTATAATTCTTCATTAAAAAAAACTTTATATAACCAGGCCGAGCTTAGTGAAAATCGGTATACTATATAATATGGCTGCCATATGAACAATCAGTCCAAAATTGAGTTTTTGTTGGAAAAATCATTTTGTTTTAAGCGACAAACGGCATTAATGAGATAATAATTTAACAACAGCAACCGAAAAATTATTAAAGATTATTTCATAGTTCATAAGTACATGCTTTAATAATAAAATAAAAATTTAACAAAAATAAAAGAAAAATTTAACAAACATTTGTAAGAAACAAAATATATATATTTTATATACATTGTTCAAGTACATCAATAGCTGATATAATTAGCTTTGACTTTGGCTTACATGGAAAATTTCTTTGACCAGTAATGAAAGGATCAGAGCTTAAATACATGTGCTTTTTTTAAGTTGCGGTTAGGTTTCCTTTTTGTAAATATATTTTCAGCAAAGGCACATCTTGTGTGTGCGCCGCGGCAATTTGTACACTGAGTGAAACAATAATGTAGGTTTGAGGACTTTATGATTTTGAAAATGTGGTTTATTATTATATAATTATTCTGCTGCTCATTAATTTCTTTCAGCATAGACCTTTTTTTTGCTCGCACATTTGGGTAGATCGACACAGTTATGTAGACTTCAGCGAGGTTGCTGCTGCTCTCTCCTGCCCGCTCCGTCGCGCACATTTTAAAAACGAGTAACTCGAGTCATGACTCGAGTAGTGATACGATTCGTTACTCCTTTTCTGATCCGTTTGTGTCAACGATTCACAACAAGTAACAAATCGTACACTCTACTCGAGCGTAAGCAGGGCAACGGAGAACAATTCAACTCGAATCTACCAGTTGCAGCACTCTGGTATACACCGCACTAATATTGGAAGTAGGTATCGCAAGTCCAACAGACGGCAAATCGTTCAGCTTCTACAGAGCTGCCATCCCCACTTACCGTTTTGCCAGACATTTCGTCTCACAGCTAATACTGCTGTATTGGGTTTGGGTTGGGAACTGGCGCTGGTCATTCACATCGTTGCTTGCATTGTGCGTGCAGAAAATTTAACAATTGTAGAAATTGAAACTTTTGCTGCTGGCTCTTAAGTCGCGCAAATACAAACAAGGGGGCTCCGCCCCCTGATCGCTTCCCTGGCTCGCTGCGCTCGCTGGGAGGTGCGGCTACAGTCGAGTGTGCTCGACCATTTCTGGTCTATCTTTAACAACATAAACGTTTTTCGTTAAAAAACTTGAGTTTCGACAGATCGTTCCTATGGCAGCTATATGATATAGTGGTCCGATTTCAACCACATTTGGTCAGGATGTATAAAATTATCTTAGATGCATATTATTTTAGTTTAGTTGAGATATCTTAAGCAACAAAAAAGTTTTTCGTACTAAAACTTGAGCTTTGACTGATCGCTCTTATGGCAACTTTATGATATAGTAGTCCGATCCAAATTTAAAAACCTACATACTAAGTTTAATGTCTCTAGCTCGTAAAGTCTCTGAGATCCTTGGGCTTAAGCAGACGGTTTGACGGACATGGGTCAATCGACTCGGCTGTTGATATTGATCAAGAATACATCCCCTATAAAGGTCGGTTTTGCTTTATGCCAGTTACATACATTTCACCCAACCATTTTACCCTTTTTGACCATTTTCAAAAGGGCACAGGGTATAATAAAAATAATAGATATGAAAATAAAATGCGCACACGTTGCTTTCGTCATGCTTGTATTGTTGTTGTTGCTGCAATACAGTATGGATGCTTAATATGATAATGTACTTTGGTTTCTGGGAGAGCCAACTTTAAGACATTCAACTTGTAATTTTTTTTTTTAATTTTAAAAATTATAATAACCAATGGTGCAAACCGATTCTGAACCTTACCTCGGTAAACAGGTTTGACTCGGTGTTATGTGTAGGCTAACCAACCTTCAAAATTATCTTCCCCTTTAAGCCCTAAGCCGAACTATTTTCTAAAAAAAGTAGGTTCGGTTTGGAATATAAAAAAGTTAGAAAGCTCTAACAACTCATCTGTTGGTGATGATCAGGAATATATATACTTTAGTCTGCCAAGCCTCTCCTTACGGTGATTTACAAATAATAATTTCAATACCGTATTTCTTTATAAGTTTCAAATTGCTTTTCGTTTCACACTCCTCATCTCCCCTTAATGTTTGATAACACATATGTCACTTCGTTTTCGATAATGCACTGTCGACATGCAATTTTATTCAACTATCACGATATAGCTTGCTAACTGCCTCTGGCCCACAAAGTAGCGCACTCCGTATATCACCCATGCTTCTTTCCATGGCATTTTGAAGACCCATCCACTAAGTTGTCGTTGATGAATCTGTTGCAGCCGCGTGGGAAAATTAGCAAGAGGTACTCGTATACAATAAGAATTCGTGCAATTATTCAATTTGTGGCCGCAGCTCATACCAATCTAACTCCACATCACTTATACGCCCCGTAAATCAAATAACAAGAGAAAAACACAATAATCACGAAGCCAAAGCATTAATGCACTTCTAACTAATGGAATAACTCGATGTCAAAATACGAATCTTTCGCTATTTTCTGAAACTATTGCAATTATTAACTTTAAATCATTTACTGTTGTTATAAATTTATAATTATTCCAATGAAGTTCTTAGTGACAATCAACCTTCTGCAAGAGTATAAAAGACAATCTTTAGAAAATAATAATTATTTGTTCATAAACACAAATTTATTAGTTTGCCCAACAATAAAACTACAGTGTAGTGAAGAACTGTTATCATAGCTGGTGAAGTCTGTAACCGAGTTGTATAGCATTGCAATGCGTAATGCGAAATTTAAATTAAGCAAATTAATTGTCCTGTAGCTATTTGACTAGCTCTTTTAAGTTTAATTGTGGTACACACATTTTCCTTGGATTAATGAGTATGGCTGAAATTCAGCGTTAGCAACTTGCAAAATTGTATTTAAATAAATATTTCAAACTGCAGAATGGAAATGTAATTTATATATCTTGCAATTTTATATTAACATATTTTCCTTTATCTGTATCCCTGGTCGAGGGTATATAAAGAATATACATATCTTTTGGATCAGGATCAGCTGCCGAGTCGATATAGTCATGTTCGCCTGACGGTATAAACGTATGAAAAGATCTTAAGGAAAGTAAGAGCTAAAAACACCATGCCCGACCCCCGTTGCCAACAAAATGAGCAAGTGAATTACAAGAGAAATTTTAAAGCTAGGGACTTGAAACTTGGCACACAAAATAAGTATTTTGATGTCGATGTAATCAAAATTGAACTTCTCAGACAATGGTATTTTTAAGTTTAGGCTACGTTAATCAAGGCTGGAAACCACTTCTAAAAAGACCATTTTGGAACTTTAAAAACAAGCGGAACAGTCGAGTGCAATCGACAGTAAGATACCCTGAGCCTAGGTAAAACGCAGCAAGTTCGATTAAGATATCTCTAGAAAAGGATTATACTAATCCTTAATTATCGACCAATCTTTTCTATGACAGCTAATATACATATATGATATAAATGAGTGTATATACCAACTTTCACGATATTATTAGATTTTTAAAACACATAAGAAGGAAAAAATAAAAAAATCGAAAACTAAAATATATTTGAACGTCACAACCAACACTCGAAACCAAAAAAAACCTATTTTTTCACTTAAATATTTTTTAAGAAATTTAAAACTTTTTAAAAGTTTAAACAAAAAATGACAGACTTAAATTTTGTTTTTAAAAAATATTTTTTTCCTTCCAAAATTTCTTTGTAATATTGAGAATACTAAAAAAAACTTCTGTACGAAGTAAAAGTCTAGTGACGAAAACACTTCCATGCCCCAAAACGTATAAACATTTTTGTTGTGTTTGGAGAAAACACAATCAGTCTCGCAAATTGTGAATTTTCTTTTGTCATATACATCCTGATACAATATTTAATATATGTTTGTTGCGATTAATATTATTTTCTTTTAATCATGAGTTGCTTTTCCATAGTAAGTACGGTGTCTCCGACAGTCGAGTATGCTCGACTGTAGCACCGCGAGCGAAGCATGCCGTGGCTTGGCGAGCGGAACGAGCAGGGGTTGGAGCCCCCTAGTTAGGATTTCCTTGCGCAATGTGCCGAACGCAAAACTTTTTTTTTTAGAATAATTTATATTTACAATTTAAAATCGTTCTTAAAAAAATTGGATATCATAAATTTTGGGGCAGGGAAATGTTTTCGTCACTAAACTTTTACCTCGTAAAGAGGAAAAGCTGTGCGCAAAAAATTATGCACGCATCGCAAAAATAAAAAATACAAAAATTGTTTTTTTTAATATTTGTTTAATACAAGCTAATTCATTACAATATCAATAATTATTGTCTTATAATTATCACTTTTTAGGTACCTTGTAGTCTTGATCCTCTCTTCCATAATCCAAATAGTTTTGACCGTATTTTTTGGTAGCCTCTGTAAAAAAAAGAATTATAGAAATTAACACCTTTCTTGAAAGTAATAAACATCTAAGCCTGAGCACTTACCACTCTCTGCGTAATTTTGGCCAATTCCTCGTGGACGCAACATTCCATTGAAGAGCACAATCTACAGTTGAGAATCAACTATTTAATTTATGCAAAAGCATGCCAAATATAAATACTAACATAATTATTCGGTGATTCGCCAATCTGTTTGCCAATCTCTGCCAAGTACAAAAAACAGACACATGCCGGTCTTGGCAGGCGAATACATAAATTAGTATAATGTTTACTATGATTACCATTGCAATTACTTTGATAACCTATTATTTGCCATTAATAAACAGTAAAAACTTATAATAACTCGATAATAGTATTGCCAACCCTTTGTATTTATCGATGACTGCCACGACGGTAATGTTAAATAATAAATCAAAATTTTGTCATATTTTAAAAATGTTTAATTAATAAAATGAGTAACTTAATAAATTAAGTTTCTTATGAATTTTTTTTAACACTACAGATATACACCAAAGTCTGAATGAAAACGCAAAAAAGGTTTGGGCGATTTACCTAGCCAGGCACTTGAATTTCTCGATAACCACAATGATTGCAATTCTCATTAATAAAATTACATATTTAAAATAACTTTTCAAATTTGAATTGGTTATAGAAAATAAAGAATTTTTGGAAATTAAAAAGCCAACTGACATAGTCCATTGTGCAAATTAACATTTAATAAGCAAAACAGTCGTAGCTGAACTGCAGGGACTTTTTTCTTTAAAGGTCTGAGTCCAGCACCGCGAAAAATTTATGTCAGGAATTTGATAGTTATTTCGTGTGTGTGGGACATAACTAAAACAGTGTAACCATGTACCTAAAACTTGTGACCACATTTCAAAACGTGCATGGTCACTCTGTCGAATCAGCTGTGTATTTGGCTTCATTTTTCTCTAGACACTACCGAAATAATTGGCAGCAATATATTCCTGACCATTGAAAATGGTCCAAAAGGGTATAATGGTTTTGTGCAATGAATGTAACAGGCAGAAGGAAGCATCTCCGACCCTATAAATTGTATATATTCTTGACCAGTATCAATAGCCAGTCGATTGAGCCATGTCCGTCTGTCTGTCCGTCTGTCCGTGTGTTTGAGTCAAAGGATCCCAGAGACTATAAGAGCTAGAGACTTGAAACTTGGTATATAGGTTTCTGGATAGCGGGCGCAAATCAAGTTTGTTTTAAAATTTCGATCGGACCACTATATCGTATAGCTGCCATAGGAACGATCAGTCCAAAATCAAGTTTTAGTATGAAAAACGTTTTTGTTGTTCAAGATATCTCATCCAAACTGAGACAATATGCATGTAGGATAGTCCCATACATCCTGACCAAACTTGGTTAAAATCGGTCTACTATATCATATAGCTGCCATAGGAACGATCAGTCAAAAATAATATTTTGGTACGAAAAACTTTTTTGTTGCTTGAGATATCTCGCCAAACTGAGACAATATGCATGTGGGATGGTCCCATACATCCTGACCAAACTTGGTTAATATCGGTCTACTATATCATATAGCTGCCATAGGAACGATCAGTCGAAAATCAAGTTTTAGTACGATAAACTTTTTTGTTCTTTGAGGTATCTTGCCAAACTGATACAATATGCATGTGGGATAGTCCCATACATCCTGACTAAACTTGGTTAAAATCGAAACATTATGTGATATAGCTGCCATAGGAAAACGATTAGTCGAAAATCAAGTTTTAGTATGATAAACTTTTTTGTTTGAGGTATCTCAATCCTATTCTACATCCTGACCAAGTTTGGTTGAAATCGGATATCAAATAGCTGCCATATGAACGAATTTTAAGATATAGTACGAAAATTATTGTTGTTTTTAAAGATAAGACAACCAAACTCACAGATTTCGAATTTTTAATTTGGTTTAAAACGGTTCACTAGATCACATAGATGTTATACGAACATTTAGTCAAAAAGTTAATGCCGCATCATCACACCTTCGGCATGCCTAACATAGCGCACATACGTATGACCTATCGGAGAGCCAGGGCACAGGGTATTCTACAGTCGAGTACACTCGAGCAATTCTAGCTCTTGAAGTCAAGTTGAGTGATTTGCAGGCAAGACTTCAACTTAAAGAGGAGGCTGGAACTCCGCTTGAAATTGAAGCGAAACTGATAGCCAAGGTAGAAGCAAAGCTTGCTGCTCATTTTACCGAAAACATAACAGCTGCTTTGAGAGTACTCGGCGTGCCCTTCTCTGAGAGCGAAAACTTGATAACATTGTATAATGCACTTTGTTTCTCACTGAACTTAACTCCGCCACCGAAGTTGAGCCCGGTAATTATCGTAAAATTGGACAGTGTTCGAGAAAAATATACCATTTTGAGGCAGATTGGGCCATATCGACGCGAGCACAAACAACAACTAAGCTTACAACTAATTCGATTCGATTCACACGTGCCTTTCATTACGAGATATTCAAAGCAGCAATTAAGCTCAAGAAGCAGAAGCTGCTTGCTGCAGTGTTCATACGACACTCTCTTGTTCTTGTGAGAGAGGCTGGGAGCGACAATATATTTTGCATCAGCGACATAAGCGAGCTTTCGCAATTGCACAGTGATAACGCTCTTCCACAGCAGAATGTTACTACAACGGAAGAGTCGGAGCGGAGCTTTCGTAACTAAAAGGTGGATATTTTATATGTATGTTTCGTATGTTTACTATGTTTTTATGTTTCATTGCTCTTTATCTCGTGTAGGTTTTAATAGCTTTAAGTATTTATTGCTGTCTCTTAATTACTTTCTTATAGTAAGATATATTAGTGTAGTTGTCTCTCTTAGGCTGCGCATGATACTAATTCAATTCAACTCAATTCTTTTCATAACATAAGGTCAACCACAGCGAATAGTAACACTCTTATTAGGGATCTTCTAAAACAAAGAAATTGGCTTAATATACATATGTATGTATGTCACATAAATGCACAAAGTCTTGCACGCAAAGTTAAGAAGTTCAGGTATTTGTTTGTAAAGTCTAATATAGATGTTATATGTGTGTCTGAAACTAAGTTCGTTCCTCAACTTAGTGATGTCTTGGTTTTATGTGATGAATATAGTGTGTAGAGGTCAGTTCGAGAAGGTCACGCAGGATGGGTAACAATATATACTTACAAAAAATTGACGACTAAAGTTATCAGTAAACAAGCCGCCGGGAGTGCAATATATTACTTGTTTCTACAGATAACGGGTAGGAGAAGCATGACAAGCATGTTGTTAGGGTGCATATATCGACCAAATCGATCAGTTGACTTCTCAGACATTATTGACTACATTTCAAGTTTATCAATTTCATATTCGGACGTTATAATTATGGGCGATCTTAATAGTAACATGCTCGTAGAGCGGCACTTATGCGGGGATAAGCAGTCGCTTGGTCTTAATTTAGTCAACTCTTCTGAGCCTAAGCACTCCACAAAAATGACAAGCACGTTGCTTGACGTGATTTTTGTTAGTGACTCAAAGAATACTTTGTGCTTTATGACCAGATTTCGGTACCAGTCTTCTAAAGCAAGACATAATTTCCCTAAAATATGACACTAATCCAATTTATGACGATATACCATTTTCCTACAGATACTTTAAAAATATTGACGTTCTAACTCTATATAATGAAATAGATCTATGTGACTCCTATATACTCGTCATCTGATATTAATGCCCAACTAAATCATTTTTGCCAAAATATAAATAAATTGTATACTGACTTCGTTCCATTAAAACACAAAATAATGAATTAATAAAGTAATAAAAAATAGTTAGCCTTGGTTGAACCAAAATATTGCAAATAAAATTTTACAACGAGACTCATCATATAAGAAATGGAAAAGATACCGAACACCTGATTATTATCGGCAATAACAACAGACGTTAATGAACTTAACAGAAATTGTGTGCAATTAAGGGTACCTCATCTTATGACAAGTATCTACCTTGACTCTGAAGAAACTAATAACTGTGATAATAATTTTAATTTTATATGTGTAACGTGTTGTGACGTCCTCGAATCTGTTTGAAAATTTAAGTCTAATGCTGTCGGATTGGATGACATGAACCCAAAATTTATTAAAGTAATTCTTCCAAAAATTTTAAGCCATATTAAGAGATCTGCAACACAGCATTTATGACGGTAAGTTATCCAGATCTTTGAAAGTTTGCGAAGATTATTCCCTTGGCTAAAGCAAATCAAGAGTACAGACCATTTTGCCATTTTTATAAAATATGTTTGAGCACTTTATGGCCGCACAGATTAAGGAATATCTTACCACAAATGATCAATGAGCAGTCTGGCTTTCGGCAAAAATAGAAGTTGTACGACAGCAATACAAAAAATTACTAAAGATATTCGGAGAGAAGTTGACAAAAGCAATTTAAATTTGACGATTTTAAATTTATGTAAAGCTTTTGACACGGTAAACCACGAAGTTCTATGCACCAAGCTAAAAAAGTTTTTTAAATTCTCAAATACCGCCATTAGGCTAATTTTTTCATAATTAAGGGGCAGAAGTCAAGCTGTCGTTTATAATAATGAAATATCTTCACTTTTGCCTTTGAGCCGTGCAGTACCTCAAGGGCCAGTCCTTGGTCCGCTTCTCTTTTCGTTAGTTATCGTATTCCACTGTTGATTTGTATGCCGATGATGTTCAATTGTATGTGAGTTGTCCTCGTGATAAAGTATTAGAGTGTGTTGATCACTGCGGACGGCAGTCCTCGCTAGCGACGAAAGCATCACGAAGGGTGCGAAAGGCGACTAGCAATATATACAGGAAGAATGGAAAATTTGCTATAACTGCCCGACCGGATCGAGTTATGTACCGATCGAAAGGTATAGATTTAGCTAACAAAAGTGCATACTAACACTTTTGAAAATTCACCTGGCTCGTGAGATAATCAGGTGAAAGTGGGAGGGGCGAAATTTAGATGATTGCAGCAAATGGGGCCGTTGGGCCTTCCCAAAATGAGATGAAAAGTCAGTTTGTCTGTCTTAAAGATATATTATTTGTTATAGTCAATTGAATTCCGCGTATTTTGACATATAACACATATCTGTGAAAATTCGTTTTGACAAGATATTATCTGTTAACTATATATGCCTTTACACTGCTTGCTTAGTTCATGCATGTTCACGGCAGAAATTACCAGTGCCATAATTAAAAAGACAATTTAAAAGATATCTCAACCAATCTAACAGAATATGCATCTGGGGTGATCTTATAAATTCTGACCAAGTTTGGTTGAAATCGGTCTGCTATATCACATAGCTGCAATAGGAAAAATCAGTCGAAAATAGAGTTTTAGAATAAAAACTTTTTTGTTGTTTGAGATATCTCAACTAAGCTAACAGAATATGCATATAAGATGGTCCTTTACATCCTGACCAAACTTGGATGAAATCAAACCACTATATCGTAGGAATGATCAGTCGAAAATCAAGTTTTAGTATGAAAAACTTTTTTGTTTATTGAGATATCTCAACCAATCTAACACAATATGCATCTGGGGCTATCTTATACATTCTGACCAAGTTTGGTCGAAAATCAAACTTTAGTATGAACAACTTTCTTTTTTATTGAGGTATCTCAACCAATCTAACAGAATATGCATCTCTGATAATCTCATACATTCTGACCAAGTTTGCCATAGGAACGATTTGTCGAAAATTTATATTAAGTATGAAAATTTATGTTTTTTCTGGAGAAAACACAATCAGACTCGCAAATTGTGAATTTTCTTTTGTCATATACATCCTGATACAATATTTAATATATGTTTGTAGCGATTAATATTATTTTCTTTCAATCATGAGTTGCTTTTTCATAGTAATTACGGGGTCTCCGACAGTCGAGTATGCTCGACTGTAGCACCGCGAGCGAAGCAAGCCGTGGGTTGGCGAGCGGAACGAGCAGGGGGTGGTGCCCTAGCTAATTTTTATTATTGTTAACTGAACATATACATTTTACTTAGAATATATAGAAGACTTCAGCAACAAAGTGTCGTAGCAGCCAGAGCTCGGGATAACCAGCGCTGCCAGAGAGTTTATTTTAATTTAGCAAGAAGGCGGTATTTAATTTATTCAAATGAGTTGGACTTTTAGGGTCTTCATGGTACTTAGGCTTGATACAGACAAATTCAAAAACGTCTGATATCTTTTAAAACAAACCTCTTAACGAGGTAAAATTCTACTGACGAAAACATTTCTATTCCCCAAAATTTCTGATATCCAATTTTGTGACGAACGATATTAAATTGAATATATAACTTATTATTAAAAAAAAAAGTTAGACATTCGAATTATTTATAAAGATTTTTTTTATTTTTTAATTTAAGTTTTTTATATTTAAAAATTATTACCCAAAAATTAAAAAAAAAATATATAGTTTTTTTTCTTTTATTAATTTTTAATTTTCTTCAAAATGTGGATAGCGATTCCTTTGAGATATCTAAACCAATCTTCCAGAATTTGCATTTGGGATGGTCCTTTACGTTCTTATCAAATTTGGTTGAAATCGGACCACTATAGCAATTAGCTGCTATAGGAACGATCAGTCGAAAATCAATTTTTAGTAAGAAAAACTTTTTTCTTGGATGAGTTATCTCAACCAATCTTACAGAATATGCTTCTGGGACTGTCTTATATATCCTGACCAAATTTTGTTTAAATCGGACTACTATATCATATAGCTGCAATAGGAATCAGGTCAAATTAAGCATTTTTAATATAATGCACGTGCCAAAATACGTTTTGTGCCTACCTGTAGCGACCATAAGTCAATATTGTTCTCTGATTGAAAGTTTGACTATTTTTACTCCAACATAATTACTACTTCAGGTGCATACCTGATCATTTAAATGAGTAATTTAATTGTGCATCCTGTATCTGTACTTGAATATTGGGAGCCGACTTTGGCAGAGGCTCTTAGGTAAGCAATTGGATGAAAATGCCTTTTTCAAACTATGAGATCAAACAAATTGACAGTCAAAACATTAAGGAGTGAAAAATATAAATAAAATATCTTAATCAAACAATAACATAGCAACAAGTTTCTACGGAAATATGCCTTGATGTATGCAATTCAATTTTTAAAACCATGACTCTTTTTACTTTTTTACACTTTTACAAAAAAAGGTGCAAAAACGGGCAGCTAAAATTTTTAGATTAGGTTAAGAAATAATCAAAAAACATATTTTGCAAATATAGAGAGTATAATATTTTATATATTTTTTTATTTTCCATCAAAGTGAAAAAATGGAAAGTTGGCAAACACCGAATTACCTGAAAAAACACAAAGTAAACAGTAAATTTTTTTTTGTATCATACACTTAATATACACATCAATCTAAAGAAAAAAGTTTTCGCGATATTCTACATGAAAGAGACCCAAATTACCTAAAAATTGTGTGTTTTCTGAAACACTGAAAATCGGTTAACTTTGAAAATCTGTATCTGCTACAAAAAAAAATCTGATGTTATTAAGGGTTGCATATTTGTAATCGTTGAAGAATTCTCTATAAAATGGGTTTATTCAAAACCTCGTTTACGAACATGAAATTTTTGAGTTTTGTAACGCAATTTCGTCTACGGCGCCACTGTGCGACGGTTAAATGACATGAGCTTTAAGACTTGGGCTGACTACAGATATCTGATTCTTTTACATAATTTTATACACACAAAGGAACCACGCTATTTATATAATAAACTACATTTTAGTACGTCTGCGAGAACAAATAATATAAACAATATTCGACACAAATTAGCAAGCTCAGAAAGACATTTCTTTGTGCATACTATTCGCAAGTAGAACTGTTTGCCTTTTCAACTAAAAACAATAAGTAACGCAGCAACTTTCAGGGACTAGACTAAAACTATTATTGATAGACACATAAAATATAATTAAAAAAAAAAAATAATAAAATATACAGTCCTGTTCCGAATTCCGCTTGTTTTCGAAAAGTAAAAACGAAAACGAACGTTTTACTATTTGCTGTTTCCGATTTCGGCCGAAATGGGCTGGTTTTTAATTTTCGAACTCGGTTTCGAAAACGATTCGATATCAGTAAGTCATCGACCGTGTCAGCTGTTTTAGTCAGTAAAGAAAATAGATTTGATAAAGTAATATAAATTGCTAAGTAAATTTTGCAAAATGCCGGCAGTTATGGTGATATATCAATTTATAAAAATGTACTAACTTTTCTTTTGTCATCAGCTAATTGCCTGTGCAATGTGTGCATGTGTTTTTATATATCGACAAGAACCAGAGCTGTCACCAATTCATTTTAAGTATTTCGTGTTAAATATAGCAGATAGAAGCTAAATTTGACTGAATTTTATTATTCAATTGAAGCAACTCTAGCAACTTTCGATTGCCAGAGTTGATATTGATAATACAAATTAACGTCGAATTTAGAACAGCTCGGTTTAATCGATGCCGCTCGGCTTATTTTTTCATGCAATATTTTATAGACGCTTATAAAAAATTCTTTTAAAATATATTTCAACTTCAAACAGGTAAAGTAGTGATGTTAATCGATTCTAAAAATGTTCAACATTATTAGAATTATCAGTTTATAATGTTAGGATCAGTTTTAAATTTAATGCCTTAAACAGCATTTATGTTTAATTCCGCTGATCTAACAGCACACGTTTTGAAACGAAAATTTTTGTCGATTTGTGGAGCTCGGAACAGCAAACAACTTGATTTGTGGCAATTCCACTCGTTTTCGGAATTCGGAATAGACCCGTTATACTTACATATGTATCGTAATAATATATTTAAAAATGTTAGATCATTAAAATGATTAAATTATTAATCTATAATTTGAATTAATCTCAAAATTAACACTAAACTTAATAATAGTGAATTGTTTAATGTTACTATAATTTTAAAATCGTATGCTTGTTATAGTGACTAGTGCCTTAAATAATAAGCATTAGCTTGTAGCATTGGTGAAAAAAATCAAATAAATAAATAAAATCTACATCCCGACCAAATTTGGTTCAATTCAGTCACCTGTTCGCTTCACTCGCCAACCCCAGGCCAAACCAATAAACCAATATATTCAATGGGCACAGGGTATACACATACGCGTCGAATGACACCTTGATCATCAAAATCCGACCACTGGTTCAAAAGGTAATGCAATTTTTAGTTTTAATTTTTAATTTGTTGTAGGAAAAAATTCGCTTTTTTTTCCTATTTGACACATAACTTTTAGCCAACAGGTTTGGAAGAGGACAGAAGCAACAAAGTGCCGTAGCAGCCAGAGCTTGAGAGTGCTGATAGCTTTTGCGCTTAGCATGTGTGCTTGGAAAAGTAATATTTCTTTTTTTGACAATGAAGACAAAAAATATACATATTCTTGAGAAAATATATTATTTAAAATAATATTGCAAACAAGAGAATTTACCTGCATACTCGTGCATTGCAAAAGTAACCAGTGTTTCCAGACAGTTTTTTTTGCTTGTAAGAATGCTGGCTTTAATTTATTCAAATAAATTAAGCTTTAAGGATCTTCCTGCAACGCACTTTGATTAAATGTGTTCTTATTCTCATTATTAATTTGACCATGGTACTGAGGTTTATTTCTAAAAAAAAGTAAACACATTTTGGCAAAGTTATAATGTGAAAAGAGTTAGCAATTATCAAAATTTCTGATATCTTATAAAAAAAAAAACATCTTTACGAGGTAAACTTTTCGGCAAACTTTTTTATATTTAGTTCGTTGAAAGTATGTAACGCACAGAAGGAGGTGGAACAGACCCCATAAAATGTACATATTCTTGATCAGAATCAACCGCCGAGTCCGTCTGACCGTGTAAACGAAAATATCTCAGAGATGGTAAGAGCTAGGACCACCAAATTTAGAATATAGACTTTCTATAATGTCAGGCAGGATCAGTTTATGTTAAAAATTTGCCATGCCCTCTGTGGGGGGCGTAATTGGGGGAAAAAATGTGGGTGGTACAACCTCTTAAAATTTACCCATTTTGTCAAAAACCTCGTTTTTTTGCAACTTTTTCCATAAATGACCAATATTCTAACAGAATTGTAGACAAACTATTAAACCGATCTGGATGTTTTTGGTATTATCTGAAAAGTATATTCTTTTTCAGTGTTTAAAAAAAAACACTAGAATTGAGATATATTTTAACTAACTTCCAACTTAGACTCTAGGGTGCATAAAAAAAAAATAAAAAGAATTTTTGCTTACCAAACATATAGCATTTAAATTTTTTTAAAGACAATCGATCAAAAATTAATAATTGCAATGAAAAAAAATGCTTTTTATTTACAATCGAAAAACATGCACTGAAATACAAATCACCCTGTGGGACTGTCATTTTGTGATAGCCGTCATTTTAAAGCTTATGGAGTTTTCTGTCAAAGGCTTTTAAACTCCAAGTTCGTAGTCCACATTGTGATTTTTAGAAATTTCATTTAAAATAAAATATATTTTTTATAAATTTAACAAACATTTTCAATTCCATTTGCTTGCAGGTAACTACATTCAGCTGCATATAGTATCCACACTACTTTATATAAGTATTTATATAAGCACAAACACAATTGTTACTACATCTGTTATGTGTTAGAGGTAAGCGCCAAAAAATGCTACTGTTACAGCGTTAATTCAGCTACATTCATAACTTAATGCCTATGAAAATCGATGAAACACACCGCATGCTACACCAGATCTCCATTTTAACTATATATACTCGTAAGTCTCCGCCCAATAATTGAAAAGGACGTTCCAGCACTTCCTGCCTCTTTCATTGATAATTTCTCACTTGACACTCTCACAGAGTCAACATATTTTTGTAGTGAAATATAGAATACAACTGTAGTTTTTGTGGATTGAAGAGTTTGGTGTGTCTCAACTAGGAACCGATAGCGACTTCGATTTTGGGTCTAAATTATTCCTCAGTGAAGTAGCTAGAATTTACTTATGTGCAACCGTTTTATACCCTATGCTCATTGATTTAAAACATTGATCGAAGCGATTATAAGTTTTATGAAACAAATCATGACGTAAGAGTTATTTGCTGATTTTTAAATAAAAATTTAAAAGTAACTTTTATTTATATTTAAAATTTATACCATACAACATTTTAGTTGTTTCTAAAGAAATCGCAATCAGACTCGCAGATTGGAAATTTTCTGTTGTGTTATACATGGTGATATAATATTTTATATTTGTAGCAATTTATATTATTTGTATAGTATGGGATCTCCGACTGTCGTGTATGCTCGACTATAACACCGCGAACGAAGCGAGCCGTGGGTTTGCGAGCGAAGATTTGAATAATGCATAAAAAAATACGTTTTCCAAATTATATTCTTATAATGTTAAAATAAACTCAATTCTTTAAAAAAAAAAAATGTGAGTCTATTTCGTTGATTGGCGGTGTAACTCAAGTACTATACTACAAAAACATTTGACCACTCCATGCTCAGTATAGTCAACTACCAATTGCTTAATTGCAGCTCAAAATGCATTCCTATGCCATTTCCTTAATTTGTGAATGATAGATTCGTATGCACTAGCACCATCACGTTCTCTCGAACACATGTAAAAACAGGCAATTGCCGCTAACTTAATTCGCTATCCATTTCATTGCCTGTATTACTTATTCCTTTTGCCCCTCTCCGACAATGAAGCGCGATTGCTCTGAAATGCATGCTGTAAGCACGAAATGCAAATAATGTTAATTGAAATGCGGGTATCATCGACAGCAGTTGCTACACCAATACCATCATGACCAACATGGCCAACATCACCATTATAACTACCATCAGAAACAACAGCCAATAAAAAAACACGCACACACACAGTCAACGGAATCGAGGATAGCGATGACGCGTGCAATTTACGTTGTGGTGGCTGCTGACTATATCCTGTATTCACAGTACTTAAGGGCGTCTCATATGTCAGCAAGTCATGGAGAGGATTCCTCTGCAGAGTAATGCACATTCTATGACTTAAAAAATTATATTCTATAAATATGATACATTGATCTTTATTTCATAAGATACTCATTTTTAAAATTTTTATCATTTGCGTATGATTGCGAAACATACATTTTTTTATTATTATGATAAATTATTTTAAAAAAAAAGTTTAACACTCGCCACAATTCTTCATACGAAATAAAAATAACTTTTTTTGAGCAGTGCCGAATGCAAAACATTTTTTTTGGCCCGTACTTAAAAATATACAGGGGTCTATTAACTGTTAACAAGATGCATATTCTGTCAGTTTGGTTGAGATATCTCAAACAACAAAAACGTTGTTCGTCTGACAGAGACTTTAAGATATAGAGACTCATAATGGGTGTATGGGTTCGTCTAGATTGCAAGCAGATCAATTTTGTTTTAGATTTTTTCCACGTCCCTCTAACGCCCACAAAATAGAAATAAAATTGTCATACCTTAATTATAAAGACAATTTAAAAGATATCTCAACCATTTTAACAGAATATTCATGTGGGAGATCCTTAACATTCTGACCAAGTTTAGTTGATATCGGTCTGCTATATTATATACATAGGTGCCGGTCTGCTATATTATATACATAGGTGCCGTAGTAACGTAGGAAAAGATTGGTTGAAAATCAAGATTTCGTATGAAAATTTTTGTTGTTTTTGGAGAGTTTACAATCAGACTCGCAGATTGGTAATTTTGTTTATTGTCTTATACATCCTGATCAAATTGGCTTCGATTCGGTTTACTAAATCATATAAATTTCATACGAACAATTAGTCAAAACTTTGCAAGGGCATCAAACCGTCGGCGTGGAAATACGTATTGGGCTATCGAAGTGCCTGGGCACAGGGTATCCAACAATCGAGTACACCCGTTGCTCGTGATGTATTTTAATAAATATGTATATTTAAAACTCATTGACTGACTCACTGACTGACTGAGAATCAACGTGTAGGCCAAACGGTTAAGGATAGAAAGCTGAAATTTTCAAACAACATAGCTGAGACCTGTAAGTGGGTAAAATTCGGTGTCAAAATTCAGGGAATTGCTTAGTATTGAAAACTTTTTTGTTTCTTAAAATATACCAACCAAACTCACAGATTGTATATTTGGGACTGTGTGTTACATCCTAACCAAACTTGGTCAAAGTCGGATTTCTATATCATATGGGTGCCATAGGAACAATCTGTTGCAAATTAACCCATATTATGAAAATATTTTTATTTCTTTAGATATCAATTGTAAGTTTGGGAATGACTGTTATATGCTGTCTAAAATTAGTCAAAATCAGATTACTACATCATTAGCTGCCATAGAAACAATGAGATGCAAATTAACCTTTAGTATTAAAAACTTATTTGTTTCTTACGATTTCTAAACCAAACACACAGATTGTATGTTTGGGAGTATTAAAATATCCAGACCAAAATTGGTCAAAATCGGATTACAATATCAAATAGCGTCCATACGAAGAATCGGGAGCAAATCAACCTGATACATTTTTAATAAACCGGACAACTAAGGACCAGCCTCTCTTTTCTGCGAGCGAAGCTAGCAGGAAGCGAAGCGCCCTAGTCTTTTATCATTTCTTTAATGTGAATATATCATTTATATATTTAAATACTATGTATAATAATTTGAGCGATTTATATTATTTTATGGATTGCTTATCCATAGCATTAAACATACAATACATAGAGGTGTGAAACAAGCATTTTCATTTATTTTGTATGCAATGCGACCCCAGAGCCTTCGGCAAAAGCCGAACGCTCTTTTCAATAAAACTCCAGAGTGGCCAAACGTTGCTCTCTGAGCAGGAGGAGGAAAAATGATCTTGGATCGACAACAGAACGATGATAATCAAGCATTCCCAAAGTTTTTAAGCAGAAAGATACAATGCACAGCCCAACTTTAAAAGACTGCCAAAGACTAGAAATGTAAAAAAAAAAAAAAATGAGTTTACAAGTACAATTATTTACAGGAAGTGGTAATAAAATTATAAAATGTTTAAAAAATAATTTTGCTTATGCCAAAAATTATGAACTTTCGTCCAGTGGGCATTGGCTTGGATGAAGAGCTACTAAGAAATTTAA
Source organism: Drosophila rellima (assembly GCA_035043635.1). Taxonomy (NCBI): domain Eukaryota; kingdom Metazoa; phylum Arthropoda; class Insecta; order Diptera; family Drosophilidae; genus Drosophila; species Drosophila rellima. The sequence continues at coordinate 46,074 of JAWNMV010000477.1, forward strand.
TTTTTTGTCCTGTGATGTTTTTACTCCATCGTGAGGTTATAGACAAATCCCGGCCAGACAGTACTTTACTCGTAATAACAGAAACAACTGTGACCGCAGCAGCAATTGATGGGAAAAAGAACCGAAAGAGAAGCAAGCCACAAACTGTCGTTTAAAACATTTACAGTCTGATCAAAAACACATACACATATAAATATATATAATGTATATATACATGTACAAAAGTTTATGTGATTAGAATACAGAAAGTGCACTGACTGCATTATATGTATTTACTTCCACAGCTCCAGGTGCAGACACAATATACCTGAGGAGTCAAAGTTTAACTCATAATTCTAGTCTTCAACTTTATTTCCTTAAATTCCATTTATACCCTGACCAGTCCATATTGGTGACGACCGTCATTCGATCGCATCCGCACGAGTCTCTATGGCTTAAATTTGATTTTTGTTATAAAATAAGTTTATTTGAAATTGTGGGACCACTAACCAATTTCTTGTTTACTAGTCGGCGTTGCCAAGTTTATCAAAGATTTAGACCGGCATTCAAAGTTTTTTCTTAACTTCTACATCTATGGTTATTTTTTCTATATTTTATTAATAACTCAAGAACGAATTAATATATTTTGACAACGATTATTGTCCTTAATTTTGGTATACATATTAGTCTTGCACGAATCCATTCGAAACAGCAAACGAGACATTCATACACTTACATTGTCCGACATCACAGCCTACTTATCTGACCGAATAAAACAAAGCCAGCATATATATTTCATACTTTTAAGAATGAGTTGCTTGCACCGATTTGAAATTTCGGAACATGTCGATAGGTGCGAATAAAGAGCCAAAAACATTTTTGTGCTTGCGATACCGGGTACAATTTAAATGGATTTGTGCAAACATTAAAATAATGTGAATTGAATATTTTTTTTTTCAATATAATTTAAAAGCATGACTTCGTAAGCCTTATTACCGTTTAAGAAAATATTGCAAAATATGTGATAAATACGCTTTTTTCACCTGTAGCCATTTACTTAAATGCTCTAGAAAAAATTTAAAAGGTTTGCCTAAAAGACCTTAAAAATGGCTCTCCAACGATATATAGAACATATCCGTATCTTCTATAGGAAACTAGCGAATTTTCGAAAAAGTCGTAAACAAACGTTTCTACTTTTTTGATAGAGAATATATCTACATTTACAAATATAAGTTATTTCAACGCTTTGATACAAACAAACGGACTGACTTTTCATCTCATTTTGGGAAGGCGACTAAAATTTTCAAATTAAATTATTTTTCTAACCAGTGGTTGGATTTTGATGATCAAGGTGTCATTCGAAGCGTATTTTTAATAAAATTAATAATAAAATACAAAATTTTACCAAAAGGCTCCAACGGTCCCATTTGCTCCGATCATTTACATTTTGCCCCTCCCACTAACACCTGCTTATATCACGAACCAGGTGAGTTTCGATAAGTCTTAGTATGCACTTTTGCTAGTTAGGGCTGTACCAATAACTCAACCTGATCGGACAGTCGTTGCAGATCCATTCTTCCTCTGTATTTTGCTAGTCGCCTTTTGCACCCTTCGTGATGCTTTCGTCAATAGCTCGGACTGCCCTCCGTAATGATACTGGCCTGTTTTCACTTTCGGAAAGATTTTGGTTGCATCATCAGATAAATAATAAATTATTTATTTGATTCTTAAATTATTTGTAATTCATCATGCCTAAAAATCGAAAGACTAACCGAAAATGTTTATCGGATTTGATCGACCTGTTCTAATTTTTGAAAGTATATGTGAAAGAGAATCAGAAATGTATTTAGGCTGCCTTTGTATGTGACAACAATTTTAGTGTTTTTAAGTATTGCGTAAAATAAAGAGTCCAATTGGTTTTTAAATGCAAGTTTGGAAAAAACCGTTTGTATTTAATGCAAGCAAATCAGATTATTTTTGTAAACAAACACCGTGCAACAATTGAAAACTCTGTAAAAAGATATTTCTCAACACTGAAATTAAGCCGTACTGCACTATAGGTCAAATGACCCCTTTTACTGATATAAACTAATTTTTTGAAAGTGTATAAATGAACTATCTTTTGTTATATACTTATTAGAAACACATCAAACTGTAATGCTGCATAACAGAAATGTTAATATTGTATTCTGTTGTTAAGTTAACAGCTGTTAAAACAGCTGCTACAATTGAATGCCACGTGCTCATAAATTGTGCAAATATTTTGGTTAAGTTCGAGTGGCTCAAATTTTTTTAAATTGAAAGTTTTTAATCAAATTTTTGATGAATAGTGATCAGTGTGGTTTGTACTTTATGTTGGTAGCTATATGATGTTGGTATTGTTCGTGTTGTCTGTAGTAAGTGTCATTTAGGAAGAGTTTTAAAAAAAATGTCAGCACATGTCAGCGATCTAACTATATACATGTTGTAGAGTAATTCCTTGTTAATTCATAACAGTTGAGTTCGGTAACCTTCGTTAATCTTTTCTCCTGAAATTTAACTTTCTAGCACACAACCTACCTATCTAAGCAATGCTGGTCTGCTTGAAGCATGGCGAAAAGATAGGGGAAAAACTAATGGAGTTGATGCTGTACTTCGGTATTTTAAATCGCATATCGATGTAAATGTGTTCGAAAACATTGATCAATATTTACTTGAAAAGAGCCGTGTTTTTTGCTTACATTTATTTAAAAGATGGAAAAAATGTAGATTCACTCTAGAGCAATTTCAAACGAAGCATTCGGATTGGCTAAAAGAAAGCACGCGCTTAAATTTATGTTTAAAGAAGTGTCGACGCACCAAACCAGTTGGACGTCCCGCAGTGCCTTACGCGTCTAAGGGCGAAATAGGTCAGAGAAAGCAAGCATTTGCCATATCAAAATCTGCGAGGGAAAATGTGCGTTTGCTGATCCAAGTCGCAAGCCTGGCTGCTCGCAAAAGATGTCAGGCTGACCTTGCAGCAATCCTAAGGCTACTTGCCTTTAGCCCAGGCAAGGCGAAGCATTTAAGACAATTTGTTAAGAATCCAAATAAGAAGCCTGTACGATCTTCGCCAGACGATGCAAAGGCTTTGATATTAGAGCAAGGGCTTACAAAAGAACAATACAACGCCATAAGAGAGGATACAAAATATAGAAATTGTGATATTTATCCACACTATAACGAAGTAGCTGAAAGAAAGAAAAAATGCAGACCCTCCGATGATGTTTCAGAAACAGTAGCTAAAGTCAGTCTACAAAATCTTCTGAACCATTCCGCAGGTAGACTTGTTGCTTTGCAAGAAGAAGTTATACTGCACGTGATGGCTGGTCAGAATACTGATTTTCTGTAAGCCGACCTTATTCTTAGCTACGGATTTGATGGAAGTATTGGTCAGGCAAATTATAACCAGGATTATATGGATAAAATATCGAGTGGCTCCGATTCATGCCTTTTCGTCACAACTGTTACCCCACTGCGCATGATTGATCCATCCGGAAACACATTGTGGAACAATCGAACCCCACAGTCCACCAGGTTTTGTAGCCCCTTAAAGCTGCAGTTTATTAAAGAGACAAAGGAAGCCATTTTAAAGGAAAGCTTGGATTTAATGGCTGAAATACAAGACTTGGATTCTTGTAAAATTTCTTTGCCGAATAATAAATTTATTTACATTAAGTTTAGTCTGCACCTAACTGTCTGGATCAAGGTCTTTTCAGGCGTGCCCAATTTGTGGAGCAACACCGAAAGATTTCCTTTTAAACACAAACTTTATGTGCGAAAAGTTTCTGCCCATTTTAGACAATTTAAAATACGGATTAAGTCCACTACATTGCTGGACTCGATTTTTTGAATTTGTTTTGCATGCAGGCTATAAAAATTGTATTAAGAAATGGCGAGTATGTAATACAAATAAAAAATTTGAGGTTGCCCAAAACAAATTAAAAATTCAAAAGGTATTTTGGGAGAAACTCTCCTTAAGAGTCGACAGCCCAAAACAAGGCGGATCTGGAAGCACAAATAATGGGAACACTGCTCGTCGATCATTTAACAATTATGGGCTGTTTTCGGAAATAACTGGCATCGACAAAGACCTAATATTTAAGCTAAGAACGGTTCTAATTTGCTTATCGTGTCAATTGCCACTGGATCTCAACAAATTTCAGGCATTTTGTCATCAAACTGCAGAAAATATTATTGAGAAATATCCATGGCTGCCAATGACAGCAACTGTGTACAAAATTTTGATTCATTCAAGGCTAATTATTGAAAGCACAGTTCTACCTGTTGGCTACTTTGCAGAAGATGCAGCTGAATCGCGAAATAAAATTTATATATCGGACAGAAACCATCACGCCAGAAAAAGTAGCAGAAAAAACAATTTGACAGACGTGTTTCATCGAGCCATGGATACTTCTGATCCAATAATATCATCTTTAAATCTGGACAGACGCATTCGAAAACAAAAACGCCTTTGCCTCCCCACAGAGGTTCTTAGTCTGCTTTCATGCGCTTTTGAAAGTGCACAGCACATTTCTGGTGCCGACCACAGCATCGTTGACTTCTCTGATATTTAGCAACATTGAGCTTGAAACTGAAGATTACCTCGAGTAACGTAAGGTAATTAATATTACGACACACAGACAACAATAAAACATAGCTCTTTTCGATACAGGCTATCTATTCTCAGATGACAAAATCCAAAATATGTTCCTATTCTCACCTCAATAAATATATGATATATGAAATATTCTTGGAAAGAATAAAAAACATTATTTTATTATTTAATGAAAAATAAAAAATTGAAAAAAAAAATTTTTTTTATATATATTTTGTTTTGGGGCGTTGATGGGCAGTGCCACCCTCATTTTTTCAAAACTATTTCCAATTGAGGTACAGAATGGTATCCAAAAAACTTTGTTTAAAAAGCTTGCTTCGAGTTATTAATTTATATCAGTAAAAGTGGTTATTGACCTATAGTGCACTGTCAAAAATACACAAGTTTAAATAGAAGTACAAACACAAATAATTAAATAAATATTTGAATAACAAATTAAATATTTTTACAGGCGGATTACGGATCGAAATTCGTAATAAGAAACAAGTGAGAACCGGAACAGGCGTGATAGTCTTAATTTCTAAGTGCACTTCAAGCTGCACCTCATAGCAGACAAGCCAGAACCATTTGGGAATTCAAAGCCAGCGAACGTAAAAAAGATATACATAGGTATTAAAGAACTTGATTTAAGATTATATGATCTGTGAGTCGAACCTGAGTTGCGAACTTATATCAAGAATTTCGGTACTAATTTTTAGTAATTTTAGAGCTTTCCTTGTATCCAGAATACATTTTAAGTATCGAAAATACTTAAATCGAGTTCATTCGGACTTAATTTTTATTCTTTATTTCTCTCTGTGTAAATTTTTTGCTTTTCAGGCAAGCTATACGTACCAAACTATTAGGTTTGGTGTGATATATGCGATGAATCTTAATTTAAAAAATTATTAAGTCCGTGACTTTTTGAATTTCCCGCCTTTTAGCTGGAAGGGCAACACCAAGCAGCAGTAGTCATTTAAACCCTTTTTGAGTTGGGAAGAAAAATCAATGGCAATGACGATTTGAAGAAAATACAACCATGTTTGGCCCAGAAAAGAGGAAAAATTCTCCCTTATGCACCCTATTCTCCAAACCAATTTCTTGTTTTCATTGTTTATTTGTTTATTTTTATGTCAAAAAATCAGAGTTTTATTCAAAAAGTCACGGACTTGTTCTGCTGAACTGACTTGTTGTGATTGTGATGAATACAAATTCATCACCAAAATAGCACGCTAGTATTCTCTGATTGTGATGCTTTGGTATCGATAAAACAAATCGTTATGAAAAGAACACAAGATTTGAAATTGAAAAGATCGAAATAAATAATTGGTTTGCAAGAAAAAAAATAAGAAAACCTTAAACTTTCCCAAATAAAATATTAAATTCGCAAAAAATTATTACAACGTATCATTAATTATTTTAAATCTGTCATTGTGCTCTGTTGGTTTCCATATCATCATGTAATTTTTTTTTGATATTTAAAAAATATTGACATATGTATGTGACATTCAAAGAAATGATAACTTTTATTGTTCCCTAAAATTCCATAAGACTGTTCAAAAGAAGTCGATCAAAAATTTTTTGATTGGTGATACATTATTGATGTGTTCGCGTGAGCGCGGTTATTGACCCGCCCTTGTTTAATCTCCAATTATGAGGGGTATTATGCTCCATTGACCAAAATTGATCAACATTGGACTACTATAGCAAATGACTTTCATCGGATTATTTCACAAATATATAATATAAAAATAAATTTTTGTTGTATTTTATAATATATCCCTTTCTACTGATACGCACAATAAAAAGTTGCTAAACAGCACCTTTTAAAGTACTCTTCTCCTTTTGATTTAGCCACATTTTAACTATGTCGACACTTTTCACACAGATATTTACTGCAATAAAGTGGAGAAATTGTGTACAAATGCTGACAAAATTATTTACATATCTCGTCTCAATGAAACAATTTCGTCGCAAAACTTTTCATTGAGGCAAGTTTTTAACTTTCACAAAACAAAACATATCCATAGCTTTATATTTGAGGTTAATGCCAAATGCTGCGAGATATGTCAGCGAAAATATCTCGCTATGCCAAAAAATCGGCAATTTGTGCAAAGGGGTGCAGCAAAAAAATGAACAAATTAAAGGTCGAAAAACAAGGCTAAGCATCCGAATGTGGTGTAGCAACTAAACATATTTTTACTTGATAGCGGGTAAGAAATATAAGATAAATTGAAACGAGTGCCCAAAGAAGTAGGCAATACATAATACTCAAATTGCATAAATGTATATATTTTTGGCAGAGTATGTTCTTGTGTGTGCGTGTCTTTTGTGCATTTGCTAATTGTCATGCTCCAATGCATTGGAAAAATATCAGAGAAAAATGTTACATAGTCAGAATTTTAGCGTTGACCAACACTGTTAAGTTAACAGCTCTCAAACAGAGATGTTATAAACGATGAGCACATGCTAATGTTTTACCAATTACACTAGCTTACAGCCGTTTTGTGAATTAAATCGAAGTGTGATATTCTCATGGACGTTGGCCTCCTAAACACGAAAATCTAACTAAACTTTTTTTCATGGAAGCGTTTTCGCAATATTAAATTTTTTTGAATTTTCGAAGTTGTTCCAACATTTCTTAGTATATTTCCAGTTCTATTTAACCGATTTGATCAAGCAAGCACTTAAGCAAGCGCACACTGAAGGTTCGTTAGCTCTCTACAAATCTCTTTCACACAGTATTAAGATCGGCCCAGTAGTTCAGATGCTAAGTTCCAAAATACTGTTTTTTTGTCATTTTTTGAGTTCGAAAGCTCATATATCGCCCTGGAAAAAAAATAAATCGCAAAACTAAAATTGTTTATTTTGACTTACACCATAACGAAGAAAATAAGCTTTTATTCATGCAAATCCATCAATAAATTGCAAAGTAATGCATTTTTCAGTGAAAGGCCATAATTAAGCTTTTTATCGATTTTCCAGGATGTATAGGACCATCCCAGATGCAGATTCTGTTAGTTTGATTGAAATGTACAATTAATCTAAATTTTGGATTAATAGTTCCAATATCAGGTATTTAGAACAACTCCTTTGTTTGTTTTTGGTGTTATCTCAATCAAACTTACAAAATCTGCATCTCGGATGGTCCTATTCAAGTGCTTTTCAACTCTAATCCAAAAACGAAATGGATATTATACAATGTGGGTTGTACTTTGTGTTAAAAAATTAACGTTGCTGAATATCAACATGCTTTGTGTTGTTTAGTGTGTCTTAATAAGTTGCATCAAAAATGAACTTTGGAAAAAAAAAATTTATTTTTGAGAGAATAAAACTAATTTTGTTAGCACTTGTTAACAGTGTGACTATATGTATTTTGTTAAGTCATCAATGCTTAAGCCGTTTTGTAAAGCACAAGTTGCAGTTTTCTGCGGGTTTCTCAAAATTCCAATTTATTGCACATAACCTTTTTGTGAAAAAAGTCGATAAAGCTGAAATGCAGCAAAAGCAGAAGAAGCATTTATTTCCTGTATTAGTGGAAACAATATTTTCTGAGGTATTTTAACAAAAAATACAACAACAATTTATTATTTCATACAAAGCTGGGCTGTGAACTGATTGTTCCTATGAAAGTTATCTGCTACAGTTGACCAATCTTCATAATTTTTGGCCAATATGTCTGGCGCTTAATAAATCCCATATATTACGAGTTTGGTCAAGATATCTTGGCAAACAAGATGGTTTATATAAAAAAAATTTCATAAAACGGCAAAAGGAGCAGACCCTGCTGGCACACACTCATAAGATATTGTTTTTATACCCTATGTTCATTGAAAATTGTCAAAAAGGGTATAACGGTTTTGTGAAATGTATGTATCAGGCAGAAGGAAGCATCTCCGACCCTATAAAGTATATATATATTCTTGATCAGTATCAACAGCCGAGTCGATTGAGCCATGTCCGTCTGTTTGTCCGTCTGTTTAAGTCAAAGGATCTCAGAGACTATAAGAGCTAGAGACTTCAAATTTGGTATGAAAGTTCCTGGATACCAGGCTCTGATCAAGTTTGATTTTAAATTTGGATCTTTATAAAGTTTTTTATGTTATTATTTATTATTCTTATTATTATTATTATTATTACCTTTGAGTTATATTGTTATACAGTTTAACTTCTATTGAACATGTTATTTGCAGTTTGTCTAAAGAACTTTCATAGAGCTTTCGTATTTTGCTGGCAACTGTAACTTGCATATTTACAATTTTTGGCAACCAGCGGCTATCTCCCATCTGAGTCTTGGCAATGCTAACAAAAGCCAGTTTCGCAAATTGGCTCTCTTCAGACACCGCCATCGTCTGCTCCATCCATGACTGCCGGCTGCTCACTTGACTTGTCTTGGCATGCCTTTGACGCACCGCGTGGCCGCATGTTAAACGATAGCTACTCTCAATAGTGGTCCTAGTAATGGTTCAGGTCATGTGTATGGCCTAGTCTGGTATGGAATTTGACAACGGCCGGCCGCCAAATAGCAGTGGTGTGTCAATAGTGTAGGCAAGGGCTGCCAACATAACATTTTTGGCAACGATTCGACCACAATTACAACATCTAAATAGAGTCAATTCACACAAGCACATCAAATTGTATGTGCGTATAATATTTTTCATGAGATAGAAATGAAGATAAAGAAATACTGTTCTGTAAGATTCGCTTGATTAGTTGTAAATGGTTTTGTTCAATTTTAGGGCCCGTGGCTAGGATAGTGCATTCTGTGGACCTTACGAATAATTGTTTGGTTTGGTTTTTATTATTGAAAAAAATTAACCGAATCCGACAACTATAGCTCCCACAGGAAACATCGCACTCTGTCTCAATTTATCAAAACAGTTTGCCAAAAACATAGCTATTAACCAAATTTCCAACTCTCTGCAGAAACACAATCGGTGTCCAAATTCGACCATTCTTTTTATATTAATTTTCTTTTAAATTTAAAAAGTTTAGTAAATTTTATGGAAAAAACAAGACGGAATGGGCCTGTTGAGCGCATTGGGACCGTATGACGGTATGGTCTCTATAAAAATGAATTTGATCACTTCATTTTTGTAAAGTGCGTCGAATTATACTTACCTTGTCACTGTGGACGGCAGTCCATGCTAGTAACGAAAGCATCACGAAGGGTGCGAAAGGCGATAGCATAAACTAACACATGAGCATTCTAAGACTTTTGGTAACTGACCTGTTTCGTGGGAGGGGCAAATTTAATTGATTGCAGCGGATAGGGCAATTGGATCCTTTTGGTCAAATTGCTTAATTTTTAAATATTATACATATTACGCATCAATGTCACCTCAATCATTTTATATATTATAACATTTTTTGTTAAAATTCATATAAATTTAAAGTTCGTGTCCATTGCTATAATTATTTTTTCCCTGTAATTGGACTTTGCCTAAAAATCAGATTTTTTGATATGGCGGAAAATAGTCAGATTTGGCGGGAAATAGTCAGATTTCGTGGGAAAAAGCTAATCTGCAAGTTTCGTAATGTAACTTATGATATATGATATTGTAATCCGATTTGACTCAAACTTGGTCACGATATAAGAGACACCCCTTAACATACAACATGTGAGTTTGGTTAAGATAACTTAAGAAACAAAAAAGATTTCCATACTAAAGATTAATTTCACCCGATTGTTCCTATAGCCATCCGATATCAACCAATTTTGTCAGGATGTAACAGGCAGTCCCATATATACAATCTGTGAGTTTGGTTAAGATATTTTAAGAAACATAAAAGTTTTCCATACTAAAGGTTAATTTCATTTGATTGTTCTAACGGCAGCTATAGGATATAATCATCCGACATCGACCAAATTTGGACAATCTGTGAGTTTGGTTAAGATATTTTAATAAACAAAAAAGTTTTCCATACTAAAGGTTAATTTCATTCGATTGTTCCTATAGCAGCTATAGGATATAGTCATCCAATATCAAACAAATTTGGTCAGGATGTAACAGGCAGTCCCATATATACAATCCTATATATCTTAAGAAACAAAATAGTTTTTCATACTAAGCAATCCCGTGACCTTTGTACCCGACATTGACCCGATTACAGGTAGAATTTCGCAAAACGCCGTCTTATAAAATTGTCTCAGCTTTCTATTTTTAGCGGTTTGGGCTACACGTTGATTCTATGTCAGTCAGTGAGCCAGGACAAAGAGTTTAAATATATAGATGTTAGATATCAATAAAAAAATAAGCGGAACAGTCGAGTGCACTCGACAGTAAGATACCTGAGCTGAGGCACGTAGATGCTGTTCGGCGCGCCGAAGTTTTGATGCCCTTGCAAAACGCATTAAGTTCGATACTAACAACAACAACTTTTACACTATTCCTTAATTATCAACCAATTTGCAGGATATCATTAAATTTTTCAAATGCAATAAAAGCAAAAAATTAAAATATATTTGAACGTCAAAACTAAGACTCTAACCCACGTCCTCCAACGCACGGGTTTGTAACTTCACCATCGGACCGGACCATTGGACCGATTGTATTGTCAAATGTGTTATATGTAGTTACATTCAGGAAGACAATTTAAATAAACGAAATACATAAAATTCTACGTCTACGCCCGGACTCGAAACCCGGGTCTCATGTTTAGCATGCCGCCCACCTATCTTTTTGACCACTGGGTTGCCTAGGTACATGCTGGCTAACTGGATATACATACATTCTGGCAGAGTAAATATTAATTTAATTAATTAATAATTTTAATTATATTTCCTTGCTGCCACAAAATGGTTATTATCTTCACTATTTATAAACCAATCGTGTTGAAAGTTGGTGATTAGTTGCTGGGCATGATCCTAAGCCCGTTGGTGTTTAAAACTTTAACTTAAAACTCTAAATTGAAGGTGCTGTAAATTTTTTTCAAATTACGCCCCCCACAGTGGGCGTGCCAAAATTTCTACATAAACTGGTATTGCCCGACTTTATGGGGAGTCTTTACTCCAAATTTGGTGGTCCTAGCTCTTTGTATCTCTGAGATCCTTTTGTTTACACGGACAGACGGACAAGGGTATATCGACTCGGCTGTTGACGCTGATCAAGAATTAATATACTTTAGGTGTCGGAGATGCTTCCTTCTGCCCGTTACATACTTTTAACAAACTTAATATACCCGCTCAAAATATAAAAAGTTAATCCCAAATTATATAGATATATGTATGTACATTCAAAACTGTGTGTAATTTGGCTCAAACTTGAATATATAAATATTTCTACATAAGAATATGTAAATGATTTAAAAGAAAAATAATTACTAAAAAAAAACATTAATTATGAAATGTATTTATATCATATAGTGACTTCGGGTCGGCCCATTCGGGCTTTTTATAAATTTTAGTGGCTAGGGCCGGATTGACCCTTAAAACTAGGTTTCGGACTCGTACAGGACCGGGCCTGAAAAAGAAGGCTCGTCTTTATAATTATTTTTTAAGTAACGGGTAATCAGATTAAATTATATTTTAGCTAATAACTAAACACAAAAAATTAAAATTTTTTGTAACCTACAATTCACTCAAAAACTGGTCAAATTCCTCATTGTCCTATGCACATCGTATGGTCGGTGCTGTTAGCTTATTGGCAGACAAAGCAGGATGAGTAGCTTTTAAGTATTCTCTGCTTGAATTTCTATATCTATCAACTTGAGATTTAAATTCAAATAAGGCAACTGACAGTGACATACCATTTGAGGTTTAAGAAATGGATCGATTGACGTTCCCACCACAAATTGAAATAGTGAAAATTTTGAGGAGACAGATCGCAAACCTCTTACTGTTTTGGTCATTGTCAAGCACCTTTATGACCAGTTACAGTTAATTCAATTACTAATATTGAAAGTCTTGGGCATGTTAATGATGCAAAGAAAATTGGGTTTTTGCACTGGTGAAGTCCTAAGGACATATTTTTTTTGTGTGGTTTCTTGTAATGGAATCTTAACTTGGCCGCAGAGATTGTGTCTGTTAACATCATCTTTTTTAATAGGGCAACGTTCAAAATATATCTAAGCACACTCTTCAAAAACACTCAGGGACCACATTAGACTTGTACAAACATTTGTGCAATAAATAGCCGACACTCTACAAAACAACTGAAACACGAGCCAAGGTGGTCATTTAAGAAATATTGCGTTTTATTATTATTAAAATGTAAATTTCACAACTGTTCATCAAATTATTCCTACGGCGTTTTTCGATTTTATCAATTAACAAAAACTTAAATCGAGAGTGCTCAGCTTCGAGATACCCTGGTCCTGTCTCTCAGGAGCTTTGTACGTGCAAATAGTAAATCACTGTGAACTGCAGTCTGGGCACAAAGGGTGTGAAATGTGAGTACTAATATACATATATGGAAGAATGAAAAATTTGCTACGACTGTCCGATCAGATCGTAGATATTACACACTAAACCGCATACATACACGAACACAGATGTCGCATGCATGGCATAGTGATGACATTTTCTGGACTCTTCGACTACAAAATAGTTACAGTATGTCAAGAAACACTTTACACACTGAAAATAAATTTTATTTTTTGACTTTAGATATGAAAATAATAGCTTTTTATTTATATTAATCCAATTTTTTTAATCTATAGCTATTTAATGACTAACAATAAGTTGATTTGTGAAAAAAATAAGAATACTATAAATAGGTAACATAAAAAATAACAAAAACTAGGTTTACTCATTTTTGACACTGTCAAGAAACTCTTTACACATTTCGTTTTTGAGCTATGTTTTGCTCTCATTCTAAGAAAAAACGGTACCTTACCGTTAACTTTGCTTTTTTCCTTTCTTGCTGCTGCTCTATGTTTGCATTGCTTTTAATTTGATTGTGAAATTTTGCTCAGTACGCCTCTTAAAAGTAAATTACTTAAATTTTCAAAATGCCTGGCAAAAGATTAAGCTTTGACGTAGTCCAATTGATTTACTATAATCACCAGTTGAGCAAATCTGTTGCGGACTTAACAGAAATGTTTTCTGTATCAAGAAAAACTATTTATAATGTTCTAAGTCGCGCGGAAAACGAAGGAACTCTTGAAACAAAGAGTAGAGGTGGCCGCAAAAGGAAGATTGATAAGCGGGCAGACAGCCTAATCATGCGAAAGATTAACCAAAATCCGCAAATATCGGTCAGAACTCTTGCCAAGGAGCTTGAGGAAGAATGTGACTTGGTTGTTTCACATGAAACAGTACGTCAAGCCATTCTACGGCATAAGTACTCTTCAAGAGTTGCACGAAAGAAACCGCTGCTTTCGTCGGTCAATGTGGTAAGGCGCTTTACTTTTGCTGTCAATATGATCAGTCAGCCGGTGGAATATTGGGATGACGTTATATTTTGCGACGAAACCAAAATGATGCTGTACTACAACGACGGTCCTCCCAGAGTATGGAGAAAGCCGTTAACAGCACTGGAAATCCGAAACATCATACCCTGTAAAGTTTGGAAAACTTTCCATTATGATTTGGGGGAGAACACAATGAATGCGCAGCAATATCTTCAAATTTTAAAAACAAATTTGAGAAGCAGTGCCGCAAAATTTGGTCTTATGACGGACAATAAGCCAAATTTTAAATTTTATCAGGACAATGATCCCAAACATAAAGAGCTGAATGTGCGGACTTGGCTGCTTTATAACTGTGGCAAAGTCATTGATACCCCTCCCCAAAGTCCCGATCTTAACCCCATTGAAAATTTGTGGGCTTACTTAAAGAAAAAATTGGGAAAAAGGCAGCCCAAAAACCGAAATGAACTAAAAACATTTATACTGGAAGAGTGGCAGAAGATCCCCCTTGAGTATGACCTACCTAAGTTGATCCATTCAATGAAAAAACGGCTCCAACATGAAGTAAATGCTAAGGGAGGGCATACAAAATATTAAAATATGCTTTTAAGTAATATAATCGTTAAAAATTTTGAATTTATGTAAAGGAAAACATTCTGTGTAAAGAGTTTCTTGACAGTGTCAAAAATGAGTAAACCTAGTTTTTGTTATTTTTTATGTTACCTATTTGTAGTATTCTTATTTTTTTTCACAAATCAACTTATTGTTAGTCATTAAATAGCTATAGTTTAAAAAAATTGGATTAATATAAATAAAAAGCTGTTATTTTCTTATCTAAAGTCAAAAAATAAAATTTATTTTCAGTGTGTAAAGTGTTTCTTGACATACTGTATCTGTAGCTTTAAAAATACTCTTTAAATTAGATTTCTTCGTTTTGTGGCTGAAGACAGAGTGGCATCACTCACTTTCGCTTATAGGGATATGACTAAATCGACTCTGTTGTTGATGCTGATAAAAAACATATATATGTCCTTTTTGGTGTCTGACGCTCTCTTTCCGTCTGTTAAAATACAGGTTTTGCACAAGTTTAATATAACCTCTACTAGGTTATAAAGTGCGTTTCATAATCATAAGACACCTAAAATTTTGTAAATATTTCAGACAATACCATTGGTATCGAAGTTGTTTTTTACTATAATATTCTTAGCAACAAAACAAACAAGTTTAAGTTGGTAAGTTTACTTAAACAAAATTAATTAAGCAAAAATTAATATTTGAGCGTTTCACAAAGATAAGACACTTTCTAATAATCATTTAAGAAATTGATTGATTAATAACTTTTTGGGATTATGTGCAGATATTTAATTTTTTTATTGTCAATGGGATTACTCCCGCCTTTAGCATTAGATAAATAATCTTTTATTCATCGATTCACATAGCTATTTTACGAGATTTGTACCAGCTTATCCCATTCAGTCATAATTGTCGTTTGTAGTTCGCCAATTATATTAACTTGACGATTTTCAGCGTAAACCCGCCTTACTAATATACCTCATGCATTTTCAATGGGATTTAAATCGAGAGAATAGGCCGGACAGTGCATAGTTATATAGTTATGGGGTATAAGAATCAGTTAAAAAGCATTTTTTCTCTGAAAACATGAATGGGAGCGTTGTCTTGTTGAAAAACAAGTGGCTCTCCTTTATTTGCTTCAAAAAAAGGAAGGAGACTGCTTTCTAATACTCCAATGCATTCCTTGCTCTTCATTCGGGACGATGTTAACTGTAACTCCAACGTGGCTTTCGATGTAAAAGCACCCCACACCATTACAGAACTACCACCAAAATTTTGGTTGAAAAAGTGAATTGTATAATTTCGCAAATCTCTCCAATGGAATCGGGAGCTATCAGAATTATGAAGATTCCACTTAAAAGAAAAATTTTAAACCAGAAGAATTTCAGGACCATATTACTAATTTACTGTGTTCCACTCAGTAGATAAATGATATATCGCAAATTTAAGCCGCGTCTGCTTGTGCCGTGGCATAAGATGTGGTGCTTTTAACATTTTCAAGAACTTAATGTACTTTCTACGCTGCAGGGTGCGAAAAATATTGGTTTTTGACACTTTAATGTCCCCAGCGCAGCACAGCTGAAGCAATATGCGGATGAGCTTGAACTTTTACCAATAATCCTTCGCTGATCTGACTCAGAAAGCGCAACATTTCTATCAGTTGGCTTCAAAACACCGTTATTAGATGAATTTCACAAAAAAATTCATACTTAACATCGACTTCTATTAATTTTTCTCGAAATTAGAGGTATTTATAATCCAAATTCATTGGAGGGCCAAATTTTCCCATGATCTTCACTCGACAATAATGTACCTCGGGGCATATTTGCTAAAAATTATTAAATATTCAATAAAACATCAAAAATAATCGCACTCATTACATGTAAGTTCACTAAAGCCTAATTTTCGGCAACTGTCTTATCATTATGAAACAGCAGAAATTGAAGAAAACAGAGCTTGCCATGAAGAAGATAACGATTCTTCTGAACGCATAAGAACTGGCTCCAATAACGGCTCTTCGTAGATAGACAATTAATATGAGATCATATATTTCTAAGAAAGCGCTTATTTAATTTTTGTTGAAGTTAAAAGTCGCAATTTAAAAGTGTCTTATGAATATGAAACGCACCTTCAACGGAAACCTTTTGTTGATAGACCTTTTATATGTATACATACAGGTATGGGCAAAGTGAGCACATATTAACCTTGGCAAAGTTTTTAAAAAGCGCTTTAACACAAAAACGATCCGTTGTGCAACACAGCCAAAGTGAGCGAAAGGTGACGGTTAAAAGACAGATGGTTAAAGGGAGAGCGAAAGTGAATAAGTTTCTGGCTGAGCCATATTTATATTTCAAACGTTTAAAATCTTATACATAAAACAATAGCACTACCGATTGTTGCAGACTATAATATGTAAATAAAGTAAATCATATTTAAATACTCAATAATTAAATTAAACTTACCTTTTCTAAAAACCAGAAATTTTTCATGTTTTTAACCTACAACCGCAATAAAATAGAAAACTTTTTTTTCCAAAAAAGTATCCGGTTAGTATTTTTTGTTTTAATTTTAGACAACTAAAAATATACTTTTTAAATTAA
The DNA here is from genome assembly GCA_035043635.1 of Drosophila rellima. NCBI lineage: Eukaryota > Metazoa > Arthropoda > Insecta > Diptera > Drosophilidae > Drosophila > Drosophila rellima. The sequence continues at coordinate 63,192 of JAWNMV010000477.1, forward strand.
TAAATACATTAAAAATATTTTCTTAAATTAAAATGAAAAAAAAATGTTTTCACATTGATTACTTTTGTTATATGCTCATGCTTTTGATATTAACATCAAAATTACTGGCCGAACAAATGAAAAAATTGTTTTATTTTAATGGTAATTAATTTATTGAAAGAAAAAAGCATTTTTCAAATTGTTTACTATTTTTTTAAATTAAAAAAAAAGCAACCCAAAGTTGCTCAGGTCAAGTTATATGCCGATCGAAAGGTATAGCTAACAAAAGTGCATACTGAGACTATTGGAAACTCAACTGGTTCGTGAGATAAGCAGGTGCAAGTGAGAGGGGCGAAATTTAGATTTTTGCAGCAAATGGAGACCAGTGTTGCCAACTTTTATTTAAAAAAAAAATCTGTTTTTGACGGGAGAAACGATGCAAAAAAGCTGAAAAATTAAAAAAAAAGAGCCAAATAAAAAGCTAGTTTTTCAATTCATTTAGTTTCTGTATTTTCTTCCGAGGGGGATAGAGTGATCAGAAAGAAATTGAACAATTTGAGCAGCAGCTGCTCTTTTATTCATAAGATGTGAATAATTTCAGCAATTTTAAGTAGCAAACAATTAAATCAATTACCTTATATAAAGTACACTGTAAGGTGTACTTAAGTGTAGTTTATTTCGCAGTTTTGACTTTACAATGGCAATCTTAGCCAGCTCTGCAAAAGTATTGTTTCCGCCAGAATCCTTATAGAAATTGACTTCAATCTAAAATGTTGTTGTGCTGTCATTATTTTACCATTTCACGAAGTAAACTTTTTTTATAATGGCTTTCAATTTTTCCTTTATTTCTGTTTATAATCTTTTGACAATAATATTTTATGATCACTCGAATTGTCTCAAAGGAACTCACTTCACATTAGCTTACGACAGAGATGCAATTATAAAAATTGGCTTATCGATGTTCTTTGAGATTGTTTCAAATCAATCATTTTTTCATACTTTTGGTATATACAAAAAAAATCTGAAAAAAAGCATTTCAAAAAAAAAAAATAACCAGAATTCCCGCTGCCCGCTGTTTGCAAATTTTTCTAGCAAAAGGCCTTTTAAAAATGACAGATTTGACGGGAAAAAGCGAATATGGCACCACTGATGGACCCGTTAAAGCTTTTTGGTAAATTTTTTTAATTTGTTATTTTTTTTCCTCAAAAATATGCATCGAATGACACCTTGATCATTGCTGGTTCGAAAGATAATTAAATTTGAAATATTTAGACGCCTTCCCAAAATAAGATGAAAAGTCAGTTCTTTTGTTTGTTTGTATCAAAGCGTTAAAATAGCTTATATTTGTGAATGTGGATATCTTCCCTATCAAAAAATTAAAAACTTTTGTTCTACGACTTTTTCGAAAAATTGTTAGTTTAGCGGGAAATCGCTAAAAACCCGCTAAAATTTACACCCCTACAGTATCCAAACGATAGAAGCTACAGAAACAGATACAGATTCAGATACAGATACATATATCGTTGGTAAGGTGTTTTGAAGTATTTTAAGGCATGCCTTACAACGTTTTTTCTAAAGCATGTAGGCTACAGATGAAAAAATCGGCTGCAGGAAATAAGACCAAAATGAAATAAAGCCCCAAAAGAGGAAACGAAAAAAATACCCAAACTTGGAATGTTATTTCATAATGAAATAATACCCCAATTTTAAGTATGAAATAAGGCCCCACTGCGATGAAATAATGCCTCAAAAAAAAAATTAAACAACAAGGCCCCAGACTTGAGTGTTATTTCATTAGGAAATAACACAACAATTTCAAAAATGAAATGACACCCAACATTTTTTTGTTTTTGTTTTTTTTTAATTTTGTATAATTCTTTTTATTTTAATTCAATACAAATAAATTTACAATCCTTTTTTATTTATTTTTTTTAAATGAAGACTTGCATGGAACTTTCAACAAAGTTTCTGCAATAAGGGCAGTTGTATTGCTCGCAATTACTTGCAATTGCAGCAGCTTGTAGTTTCAAATTACATTATGCACAAGTTTTTAAATGTTTGCAGGGAAAAAATAAAATATTTGGAGCCGAGTCCATACAAACAATGCAAATACGATCATCAGTTATTGACAACGAAGAAGTATCTGATTCTTCTTCATCTAAATTTTCGGAGTCCTCGTCGTCTTCTTCCTTTTCGAAAATGTTTTCTTGTGGCAGCTTGTTAGTGCAAATGTCATTTTCATCATACACCATCCGAGCAAGAAATGCAGATGCAGTTAAATTTCCTTGGTTCAATAGCAAAGTTGCTTCCTCAATCTTTATATGCTTTTGAATATTTTCCTTTCGTCTTTTATATGTCATGGACCCACTACTTTCAGTAAGCTGTGAAAATTGGCGACTTTTACAGAACTCCTCGTCACGAATAACTTTAACAAATTTTACAAAATTTCCGTTTGACATCGCAGAACGCCCTAAAACACCATTGTATGCTTCCAAAGCAGCTGTTGTGCGAATATTTTCTATATATACAGAAAAATGATTGCAACCCACCTAAAACCAATTTTAGAATTCATCAGATAAATATTTTTGGCACTTTACGTAAAGAGTTATTACCTTCTTAAACCACTGCTTGTCGAAATAAATTAAAAAAAACTGCAAAAAACGTTGTTAGCATCGAACATTAAAATTGTAGTTTTGATTCATCCAAAAGCAGCTTCAATTAAGTGTGGAGGTAGCAATGGTAAAGCCAGTAGTTTATGGAAAGCTAAATTTGGTTTTGAATTCCTGATAAATTGTGACAACGTTTTTTTCTTGCACATGTTTCCTCTTACTGCTTGGCAGAAATAGAACATTAAAACCAAGTTGCGAGCATTGAAGAAAATTAAAACGAACATAAAAACGGCAAAAAACATACCAACATCTGACAGTCTTTACAGTGGGAAACACCTTTCTGATGCCTCAGGGCTTCCTCATAATCAGTAATTACTGTTGCAGGCTCCATATCGAATACATTTTCTTTATTATATTGCAACATTTCTTCGTAACATATTCTCGTTTTTTATTCATTAAAACAAAAAATAACGGAAAAACCTAAAAAAATTATTATTAAATTTTGATTTTTAGAAAAATAAACTATCTATAACTTTAAAAAATAATCAAAAAAAAATTTATATGAAAATAATTTAATCACCTCGTCAAAATATTGAACATAGATGACTAGAAGCTGGTTAAAGCAACCTTTGGGAACTATTTTGAAAGTTCCGTATATTAAATATCTTCTATTCTGCGGTGGTATATTTTCCGTTATTTAGTTTATTATTCTTAAGGACGAAAATATACAAAAGCATGTTTTTCGTCTTCAAAAATACAAGCCGTGTAAAATGGCAGTGGATTTGCTTTATCCTTTGTAAGCCCAAACGATTTCCACACAGACTCCAAATTGAAAGCCTCTATTACTTGTAGAGGACGTTCAGTAGAAGTTATAAATGTTTTGCTGACGATATATTGTAAACCTCGTCGTATTTTGGCAAACTGAATGCTTTTCGTCTCTTCCTGGAACCTACAAAATAATTAATTATTTCTGTTTTTTAACGTAAAATAAATTTCCAGTTCTGCGTAATCCAACAATTTTTTAGCACTCCATAATTTTTACTTTCACGTCTACTTCGCACAAAGTAAATCACTAAACTGTTCAACTTACTCAAAGACCTATCACAGAACTAATTTTAAAACGGTAATTTTGCACATCTGTAGAACGAATCCGCACATAAAATATATAGTCTAAGAACACCAGCAGAAAATAAAATAAACCGTTAATGAAGTTCTTGGATTATATTTATTGTTTTTGCAAAAATAAGAAAAATGAAAGAAGACCCCAAAAAGTTCATATTAAAAACAAGTGGGCGCCGGCTACAGTCGAGTGTGCTCGACTGTATAATACCCTGTGCCCTAGCTCTCCGATAGGTCATCCGTAGGTGCGCTACGTTAGGCATGCCGAAGGTGTGATGATGCGGCATTAACTTTTTGGCTAATTGTTCGTATTACATCTACATATGCAATCTAGTGAACCGAATTAAACCAAATTACAAATTCTCAATCTGTGAGTTTGGTTGACTTATCTCTAAAACAACAATAATTTTCGTACTTTATCTTAAAATTCGATCCTATGGCAGCTATTTGATATCAGATTTCAACCAAACTTGTTCAGGATGTAGAATACCATCCCAAAGGCGTATTCTG